>CM026209.1:26306605-26421298 GCA_014839995.1 Xenentodon cancila | reverse complement strand
CTCTCTCATATTTGTATATTTATCAAAAAAAAAAAGGAAAAAAAAAAAAAAAGGTTTTATATGTATGTACGTATGTGTATGTGCAGGTATGTATATATGTATATACACATATTAAAAAAAAAAAATAAATAAATAAATAATAATCAAAGTAATTATTATTAATAAACCCCCCCCCCCCCCCCCCCAAAGAGACAAACATGACAGGAAGAGCTGGGGCCTACAAGGGACATCCACCCTGCAAATGCCAGTTTCTTATTGTTTTTAATGCACCACAACCATATATAGATTATTATATATATACACAATAGAGAGCACTGGGATGTGTAGGGAGCGCCCACCATACATGTACCAGCTGCTCTTTTTAATGCACCCAAATACATTAACAAAGGAACGGAGGGAGGGGGAGGGGAAAAAAAAAAAAAAAGGAAAAAAAAAAGGAAAAAATGTGTATATGTATATATGTATGTGTGTATATATATATATGGATATATGTAACAATAAAAAATAAATAAATAAATAAATAAATAAATAAATAAATAAGTAAATAAAAAATATATAAAAAATTGAGAGATCAATGGGCCAGGTGGGGGGAGGGGGTAACATGAGGGACTACCAGGGGAGCATGTGCTGGACGGCCCCTGCAGATCACTGGGTGCCTGGGGGTCCGGCCTGCGCTCCTACTGTCTGGGTCTTGTCCTGCGGGGGAGGTGCCTGGGTCTCAGGGGAGCCGGGGCTGCTCCTTGGCTGCGGCGCCTGGTACCGGGGCCGGCTACTGGGAAGGGCCCCCTGGTTGGAAGTAGTGCGGTGGCGGTCCACCGGCCAGGTGCGCCGGGATGTGTTGGCGGGCTCCTTTTCCCTGGCCTGGCGTGGCCTCTGGGTGTCGGCTGTGTCCCCCCCCCCTTGCCCCCTGTTCCTGTCCCTCCGCCTTGGCTCTGTAAGTTGGCGACTGCGGGTGGTGGCTGTCTCGGTCCCCCGGGGCTGCTCGCTCTGCCCGTGTTTCCTCTCGCCGCCTCCCTCCCCTCTCGCCGCCTGGCCCCCCCCTCTGCCGGCCCAGTGCTGTTTGGCCCTGGGAGTCTGGTGTCACCGCTGTGGCGGCCCGGACATGTGGCGGTGCGCCGACGCTGGCGGACCGTGATGGCACCGTTCTTGCTTGGCGGGGACGCGCCATGTTGGGTTGCCTGGGGATCCGGGGGCGCCCCGCGCCCTTGTCTTCCTGGGCTTGTCAGGCTCCTTGCGGAGGTGGTTTGACATGGAAGGAGATGTGGGGCCGGTGGCCGCCTTCTCCTCTGCCCTGCTCTGCTGGGTGGGTTGGCTGCAGCCGCCTCTTGGGGGGGGCATGGGTTGGCCTGGGGGCGGGGGGGGCAGGGGGGCGATGACCGGTGACGATGGGAACCAACAAGGGTTTTGTAAGAATAACTACTTTAGTAAAGTTAAAAATAACTATTCAAAGGAAGGAGGTATGTAAATGATTTGTTGTTGTCATCTTTATTGTGATTATTATCATATTTTTGTATATGTATGTATTTATGTGCACAAAGAATTATGAGTATGTAGGTATTACCATATATATATATGGGTTTCCATGTTGTCGGTGTGCATGTACATGTGTGTGTGTGTGTGTACGTGTGTGTGCATTTACATGAGTGTGTGTGTATGTGGGTGTGTGTGTGTGTGGGGGGGGGGGGGGGGGTGCGTACACGTGTGTGTATGTGTGTGTGTGGGTGTGCGTGTGCATGTACACGCGCGTGTGTGTGTGCGTGAGAGTACACGTGTGTGTGTGGGTATATGCGTCTGTGCACGTGTGTGTGTGTGTGCGTGTGTGTGTACGTACACACGTGGACGTGGGTGTGAGTGTGTGCAAACACATGTGGAGGTGTGTGTGTGTGTGTGTGCATGGGAGTACACATGTGGAGGTGTGTGTGTGTGTGTGTGTGTGTGTGTGTGTGTGTGTGTGTACACGTGCGGATGTGTATATGTGGGTATGTATGTGTGTTTGTATGTATGCATATATATAGATATATATAAGTATGCACTAGGTGTTTATATGTTACTGTGTATATGTAGATGCATTTCTATATGTGTATTTATTGATGTATGGGTATATATATATATATATAGACAAATACAGGATATATGTATATGTATACACATGATTGTATCAGAGTATATTAATATGTATGAATAACTACTTACTGATGCACATGTATCTTACATACATAATGCTTCGAGGTCAACACACGGATCATTGCTGGGTGTATGTATACGGGTGTGTGTGTGTGTGTGTGCATTGTGCATTGAGATACAAATTGAGTTGCTCTGTTTACAATGTATAAAGAATATGTACTAGATAACAGCATACATGTCCACATATGTATGTGTATGTATGTATGTATGTATTATATATGACTATTCAATACATCCTCCAGCACCCCCCCAACGCTCAAACGATCAGAAATGTGATTGTAAATAGGAAACTCCTCCTCCTTTTTCCTCTGTTTTCTTTTTTTTTTTTTTTTTTTTGCTTATAACCCTTGATTGTCTTGTGTCCACCTTTTACCCCTTAAACAACACATTATAAACTCCTTGACAAATATTACAACACAGACACCAGATTGCACCACCACTGTCTTGTCTCTCTCTTCTGCTCTCTTTCTCTCCACTTTCCACACCCGGTGACTATAGCCCTCCTCTGCAGGATATTTACACCCCTCTTTCTGACTCTCCCTTTACTCTTATCTTGTTTGATTTCTCTAGGGATCAATACAAATATAGTTTGACTGTTATGAGGGCTGGTGAAGGTAGCACACTTGCACACACTCACCCACACACACAAAACACCCTTGGTTACCAGATTAAAATGCATATATATAACTCCGGCTATACCAACATGGTATCAACCATAAATATATGTGCAAACAAGGGATAAAAAAAAAAAAAAAAAAAAATTCTACCAGACATTTATTCTACCAGACAGTTATTCTACCAGACATTTATTCTACCAGACAGTTATTCTACCAGACAGTTATTCTACCAGGCAGTCATTCCACCAAACAGTTATTCTACCAGACAGTTATTCTACCAGACAGTTATTCTACCAGACAGTTATTCCACCAGGCAGTTATTCTACCAGACAGTTATTCTACCAGACAGTTATTCTACCAGACAGTTATTCTACCAGACAGTTATTCCACCAGGCAGTTATTCTACCAGACATTTATTCTACCAGACAGTTATTCTACCAGACAGTTATTCTACCAGACAGTTATTCTACCAGACAGTTATTCTACCAGGCAGTTATTCTACCAGGCAGTTATTCTACCAGACAGTTATTCTACCAGACAGTTATTCTACCAAACAGTTATTCTACCAGACAGTTATTCTACCAGACAGTTATTCTACCAGACAGTTATTCTACCAGGGGGTTATTCTACCAGGGGGTTATTCTACCAGACAGTTATTCTACCAGGCAGTTATTCTACCAGGGAGTTATTCTACCAGACAGTTATTCTACCAGACAGTTATTCTACCAGGCAGTCATTCCACCAAACAGTTATTCCACCAGACAGTTATTCCACCAGACAGTTATTCCACCAGACAGTTATTCTACCAGACAGTTATTCCACCAGACAGTTATTCCACCAGACAGTTATTCTACCAGACAGTTATTCCACCAGGCAGTTATTCTACCTGACAGTTATTCCACCAGGTAGTTATTTTAACAGACAGTTATTCCACCAAACAGTTATTCCACCAAACAGTTATTCCACCAGACAGTTATTCCACCAGACACTTATTCCACCAGACACTTATTCCACCAGTTATTCCACCAGACAGTTATTCGCCAGTCAGTCCACCAGACAGTTATTCCACCAGACAGTTTTTCTACCAGACAGTTATTCCATCAGACAGTTATTCCACCAGGTAGTTATTCTACCAGACAGTTTTTCTACCAGACAGTTATTCTACCAGACAGTTATTCCACCAGACATTTATTCCACCAGACAGTTATTCTACCAGACAGTTATTCCACCAGACAGTTATTCCACCAGACATTTATTCCACCAGACAGTTATTCCACCAGACAGTTATTCCACCAGACAGTTATTCCACCAGACAGTTATTCTACCAGACAGTTATTCCACCGGACAGTTATTCCACCAGGCAGTTATTCCACCAGACAGTTATTCCACCAGACAGTTATTCCACCAGACAGTTATTCTACCAGACAGTTATTCCACCAGACAGTTATTCTACCAGGGGGTTATTCCACCAGACAGTTATTCCACCAGACAGTTATTCTACCAGACAGTTATTCCACCAGACAGTTATTCCACCAGGCAGTTATTCTACCTGACAGTTATTCCACCAGGTAGTTATTTTAACAGACAGTTATTCCACCAGACAGTTATTCCACCAGACGGCTATTCTACCTGACAGTTATTCTACCAGACAGTTATTCTACCAGGGGGTTATTCTACCAGACAGTTATTCTACCAGGCAGTTATTCTACCTGACAGTTATTCTACCAGACAGTTATTCTACCAGACAGTTATTCTACCAGACAGTTATTCTACCAGGCAGTTATTCTACCTGACAGTTATTCTACCAGACAGTTATTCTACCAGACAGTTATTCTACCAGACAGTTATTCTACCAGGCAGTTATTCTACCTGACAGTTATTCCACCAGACAGTTATTTTAACAGACAGTTATTCCACCAGACAGTTATTCCACCAGACGGCTATTCTACCTGACAGTTATTCTACCAGACAGTTATTCTACCAGGCAATTATTCTACCTGACAGTTATTCCACCAGGTAGTTATTTTAACAGACAGTTATTCCACCAAACAGTTATTCCACCAAACAGTTATTCCACCAGACAGTTATTCCACCAGACACTTATTCCACCAGACACTTATTCCACCAGTTATTCCACCAGACAGTTATTCGCCAGTCAGTCCACCAGACAGTTATTCCACCAGACAGTTTTTCTACGAGACAGTTATTCCATCAGACAGTTATTCCACCAGGTAGTTATTCTACCAGACAGTTTTTCTACCAGACAGTTATTCTACCAGACAGTTATTCCACCAGACAGTTATTCCACCAGACGGCTATTCTACCTGACAGTTATTCCACCAGACATTTATTCCACCAGACAGTTTTTCTACCAGGTAGTTATTCTACCAGACAGTTATTCCACCAGACATTTATTCCACCAGACAGTTATTCTACCAGACAGTTATTCCACCAGACAGTTATTCCACCAGACAGTTATTCCACCAGACAGTTATTCTACCAGACAGTTATTCCACCAGACAGTTATTCTACCAGACAGTTATTCCACCAGACATTTATTCCACCAGACAGTTATTCTACCAGACAGTTATTCCACCAGACAGTTATTCCACCAGACAGTTATTCCATCAGACAGTTATTCCACCAGGTAGTTATTCTACCAGACAGTTTTTCTACCAGACAGTTATTCTACCAGACAGTTATTCCATCAGAGAGTTATTCCACCAGGTAGTTATTCTACCAGACAGTTTTTCTACCAGACAGTTATTCTACCAGACAGTTATTTCACCAGACATTTATTCCACCAGACAGTTATTCTACCAGACAGTTATTCCACCAGACAGTTATTCTACCAGACAGTTATTCCACCAGACATTTATTCCACCAGACAGTTATTCTACCAGACAGTTATTCCACCAGACAGTTTTTCTACCAGACAGTTATTCCATCAGACAGTTATTCCACCAGGTAGTTATTCTACCAGACAGTTTTTCTACCAGACAGTTATTCTACCAGACAGTTATTCCACCAGACATTTATTCCACCAGACAGTTATTCTACCAGACAGTTATTCCACCAGACAGTTATTCCACCAGACATTTATTCCACCAGACAGTTATTCTACCAGACAGTTATTCCACCAGACAGTTATTCCACCAGACAGTTATTCTACCAGACAGTTATTCCACCAGACAGTTATTCCACCAGGCAGTTATTCCACCAGACAGTTATTCCACCAGACAGTTATTCCACCAGACAGTTATTCTACCAGACAGTTATTCCACCAGACAGTTATTCCACCAGACAGTTATTCTACCAGACAGTTATTCCACCAGACAGTTATTCCACCAGGCAGTTATTCTACCTGACAGTTATTCCACCAGGTAGTTATTTTAACAGACAGTTATTCCACCAGACAGTTATTCCACCAGACGGCTATTCTACCTGACAGTTATTCTACCAGACAGTTATTCTACCAGGGGGTTATTCTACCAGACAGTTATTCTACCAGGCAGTTATTCTACCTGACAGTTATTCTACCAGACAGTTATTCTACCAGACAGTTATTCTACCAGGCAGTTATTCTACCAGACAGTTATTCTACCTGACAGTTATTCCACCAGGTAGTTATTTTAACAGACAGTTATTCCACCAGACAGTTATTCCACCAGACGGCTATTCTACCTGACAGTTATTCTACCTGACAGTTATTCTACCAGGCAGTTATTCTACCTGACAGTTATTCCACCAGGTAGTTATTTTAACAGACAGTTATTCCACCAGACAGTTATTCCACCAGACGGCTATTCTACCTGACAGTTATTCCACCAGACATTTATTCCACCAGACAGTTTTTCTACCAGGTAGTTATTCTACCAGACAGTTATTCCACCAGACAGTTATTCCACCAGGTAGTTATTCTACCAGACAGTTTTTCTACCAGACAGTTATTCTACCAGACAGTTATTCCACCAGACAGTTATTCCACCAGTTATTCCACCAGACAGTTATTCGCCAGTCAGTCCACCAGACAGTTATTCCACCAGACAGTTATTCCACCAGACAGTTTTTCTACCAGACAATTATTCCATCAGACAGTTATTCCACCAGGTAGTTATTCTACCAGACAGTTTTTCTACCAGACAGTTATTCCACCAGGTAGTTATTCTACCAGACAGTTTTTCTACCAGACAGTTATTCTACCAGACAGTTATTCCACCAGACAGTTATTCCACCAGACATTTATTCCACCAGACAGTTATTCTACCAGACAGTTATTCCACCAGACAGTTATTCTACCAGACAGTTATTCCACCAGACATTTATTCCACCAGACAGTTATTCTACCAGACAGTTATTCCACCAGACAGTTATTCCACCAGACATTTATTCCACCAGACAGTTATTCTACCAGACAGTTATTCCACCAGACAGTTATTCCACCAGACAGTTATTCTACCAGACAGTTATTCCACCAGACAGTTATTCTACCAGGGGGTTATTCTACCAGACAGTTATTCCACCAGACAGTTATTCTACCAGACAGTTATTCCACCAGACAGTTATTCCACCAGGCAGTTATTCTACCTGACAGTTATTCCACCAGACAGTTATTCCACCAGACAGTTATTCCACCAGACGGCTATTCTACCTGACAGTTATTCTACCAGACAGTTATTCTACCAGGGGGTTATTCTACCAGACAGTTATTCTACCAGGCAGTTATTCTACCTGACAGTTATTCTACCAGACAGTTATTCTACCAGACATTTATTCCACCAGACAGTTATTCTACCAGGGGGTTATTCTACCAGACAGTTATTCTACCAGGCAGTTATTTTAACAGACAGTTATTCCACCAGACAGTTATTCTACCAGACAGTTATTCTACCAAACAGTTATTCTACCAGACAGTTATTCTACCAGACAGTTATTCTACCAGACAGTTATTCTACCAGGGGGTTATTCTACCAGGGGGTTATTCTACCAGACAGTTATTCTACCAGGCAGTTATTCTACCAGGGAGTTATTCTACCAGACAGTTATTCTACCAGACAGTTATTCTACCAGGCAGTCATTCCACCAAACAGTTATTCCACCAGACAGTTATTCCACCAGACAGTTATTCTACCAGACAGTTATTCCACCAGACAGTTATTCCACCAGACAGTTATTCTACCAGACAGTTATTCCACCAGGCAGTTATTCTACCTGACAGTTATTCCACCAGGTAGTTATTTTAACAGACAGTTATTCCACCAAACAGTTATTCCACCAAACAGTTATTCCACCAGACAGTTATTCCACCAGACACTTATTCCACCAGACACTTATTCCACCAGTTATTCCACCAGACAGTTATTCGCCAGTCAGTCCACCAGACAGTTATTCCACCAGACAGTTTTTCTACTAGACAGTTATTCCATCAGACAGTTATTCCACCAGGTAGTTATTCTACCAGACAGTTTTTCTACCAGACAGTTATTCTACCAGACAGTTATTCCACCAGACATTTATTCCACCAGACAGTTATTCTACCAGACAGTTATTCCACCAGACAGTTATTCCACCAGACATTTATTCCACCAGACAGTTATTCCACCAGACAGTTATTCCACCAGACAGTTATTCCACCAGACAGTTATTCTACCAGACAGTTATTCCACCAGACAGTTATTCCACCAGGCAGTTATTCCACCAGACACTTACTCCACCAGAAACTTACTCCACCAGACAGTTATTTTACCAGACAGTTATTCCACCAGACAGTTATTCTACCAGGGGGTTATTCCACCAGACAGTTATTCCACCAGACAGTTATTCTACCAGACAGTTATTCCACCAGACAGTTATTCCAGCAGGCAGTTATTCTACCTGACAGTTATTCCACCAGGTAGTTATTTTAACAGACAGTTATTCCACCAGACAGTTATTCCACCAGACGGCTATTCTACCTGACAGTTATTCTACCAGACAGTTATTCTACCAGGGGGTTATTCTACCAGACAGTTATTCTACCAGGCAGTTATTCTACCTGACAGTTATTCTACCAGACAGTTATTCTACCAGACAGTTATTCTACCAGGCAGTTATTCTACCAGACAGTTATTCTACCTGACAGTTATTCCACCAGGTAGTTATTTTAACAGACAGTTATTCCACCAGACAGTTATTCCACCAGACGGCTATTCTACCTGACAGTTATTCTACCAGACAGTTATTCTACCAGGCAGTTATTCTACCTGACAGTTATTCCACCAGGTAGTTATTTTAACAGACAGTTATTCCACCAGACAGTTATTCCACCAGACGGCTATTCTACCTGACAGTTATTCTACCAGACAGTTATTCTACCAGGCAATTATTCTACCTGACAGTTATTCCACCAGGTAGTTATTTTAACAGACAGTTATTCCACCAAACAGTTATTCCACCAAACAGTTATTCCACCAGACAGTTATTCCACCAGACACTTATTCCACCAGACACTTATTCCACCAGTTATTCCACCAGACAGTTATTCGCCAGTCAGTCCACCAGACAGTTATTCCACCAGACAGTTTTTCTACCAGACAGTTATTCCATCAGACAGTTATTCTACCAGACAGTTATTCCACCAGGTAGTTATTCTACCAGACAGTTTTTCTACCAGACAGTTATTCTACCAGACAGTTATTCCACCAGACCCTTACTCCACCAGACAGTTATTCTACCAGACAGTTATTCCACCAGACAGTTATTCCACCAGACCCTTACTCCACCAGACAGTTATTCTACCAGACAGTTATTCCACCAAACAGTTATTCTACCAGACAGTTATTCCACCAGACATTTATTCCACCAGACAGTTATTCTACCAGACAGTTATTCCACCAGACAGTTATTCCACCAGACAGTTATTCCACCGGGTAGTTATTCTACCAGACAGTTTTTCTACCAGACAGTTATTCTACCAGACAGTTATTCCATCAGACAGTTATTCCACCAGGTAGTTATTCTACCAGACAGTTTTTCTACCAGACAGTTATTCTACCAGACAGTTATTCCACCAGACATTTATTCCACCAGACAGTTATTCTACCAGACAGTTATTCCACCAGAAAGTTATTCTACCAGACAGTTATTCCACCAGACCCTTACTCCACCAGACAGTTATTCCACCAGACAGTTATTCTACCAGACAGTTATTCCACCAGACAGTTATTCCACCAGACAGTTATTCCACCAGACAGTTATTCCACCAGACAGTTATTCCACCAGACAGTTATTTTACCAGACAGTTATTCCACCAGACAGTTATTCTACCAGGGGGTTATTCCACCAGACAGTTATTCCACCAGACAGTTATTCTACCAGACAGTTATTCCACCAGACAGTTATTCCACCAGGCAGTTATTCTACCTGACAGTTATTCCACCAGGTAGTTATTTTAACAGACAGTTATTCCACCAGACAGTTATTCCACCAGACGGCTATTCTACCTGACAGTTATTCTACCAGACAGTTATTCTACCAGGGGGTTATTCTACCAGACAGTTATTCTACCAGGCAGTTATTCTACCTGACAGTTATTCTACCAGACAGTTATTCTACCAGACAGTTATTCTACCAGGCAGTTATTCTACCAGACAGTTATTCTACCTGACAGTTATTCCACCAGGTAGTTATTTTAACAGACAGTTATTCCACCAGACAGTTATTCCACCAGACGGCTATTCTACCTGACAGTTATTCTACCAGACAGTTATTCTACCAGGCAGTTATTCTACCTGACAGTTATTCCACCAGGTAGTTATTTTAACAGACAGTTATTCCACCAGACAGTTATTCCACCAGACGGCTATTCTACCTGACAGTTATTCTACCAGACAGTTATTCTACCAGGCAATTATTCTACCTGACAGTTATTCCACCAGGTAGTTATTTTAACAGACAGTTATTCCACCAGACAGTTATTCCACCAAACAGTTATTCCACCAGACAGTTATTCCACCAGACACTTATTCCACCAGACACTTATTCCACCAGTTATTCCACCAGACAGTTATTCGCCAGTCAGTCCACCAGACAGTTATTCCACCAGACAGTTTTTCTACCAGACAGTTATTCCATCAGACAGTTATTCCATCAGACAGTTATTCCACCAGGTAGTTATTCTACCAGACAGTTTTTCTACCAGACAGTTATTCTACCAGACAGTTATTCCACCAGACATTTATTCCACCAGACAGTTATTCTACCAGACAGTTATTCCACCAGACAGTTATTCCACCAGACCCTTACTCCACCAGACAGTTATTCTACCAGACAGTTATTCCACCAAACAGTTATTCTACCAGACAGTTATTCCACCAGACATTTATTCCACCAGACAGTTATTCTACCAGACAGTTATTCCACCAGACAGTTATTCCACCAGACAGTTATTCCACCGGGTAGTTATTCTACCAGACAGTTTTTCTACCAGACAGTTATTCTACCAGACAGTTATTCCATCAGACAGTTATTCCACCAGGTAGTTATTCTACCAGACACTTTCTCCAGCAGACAGTTATTCTACCAGACAGTTATTCCACCAGACATTTATTCCACCAGACAGTTATTCTACCAGACAGTTATTCCACCAGAAAGTTATTCTACCAGACACTTCTTCCACCAGACATTTATTCCACCAGACAGTTATTCTACCAGACAGTTATTCCACCAGACAGTTTTTCTACCAGACAGTTATTCCATCAGACAGTTATTCCACCAGGTAGTTATTCTACCAGACAGTTTTTCTACCAGACAGTTATTCTACCAGACAGTTAATCCACCAGACATTTATTCCACCAGACAGTTATTCTACCAGACAGTTATTCCACCAGACAGTTATTCCACCAGACATTATTCCACCAGACAGTTATTCTACCAGACAGTTATTCCACCAGACAGTTATTCCACCAGACAGTTATTCTACCAGACAGTTATTCCACCAGACAGTTATTCCACCAGACAATAATTCCACCAGACAGTTATTCCACCAGACAGTTATTCCACCAGACAGTTATTCTACCAGACAGTTATTCCACCAGACAGTTATTCCACCAGACAGTTATTCTACCAGACAGTTATTCCACCAGACAGTTATTCCACCAGGCAGTTATTCTACCTGACAGTTATTCCACCAGGTAGTTATTTTAACAGACAGTTATTCCACCAGACAGTTATTCCACCAGACGGCTATTCTACCTGACAGTTATTCTACCAGACAGTTATTCTACCAGGGGGTTATTCTACCAGACAGTTATTCTACCAGGCAGTTATTCTACCTGACAGTTATTCTACCAGACAGCTATTCTACCTGACAGTTATTCTACCTGACAGTTATTCTACCAGGCAGTTATTCTACCTGACAGTTATTCCACCAGGTAGTTATTTTAACAGACAGTTATTCCACCAGACAGTTATTCCACCAGACGGCTATTCTACCTGACAGTGATTCTACCAGACAGTTATTCTACCAGGCAGTTATTCTACCTGACAGTTATTCCACCAGGTAGTTATTTTAACAGACAGTTATTCCACCAAACAGTTATTCCACCAAGCAGTTATTCCACCAGACAGTTATTCCACCAGACACTTATTCCACCAGACAGTTATTCCACCAGTTATTCCACCAGACAGTTATTCGCCAGTCAGTCCACCAGACAGTTATTCCACCAGACAGTTATTCTACCAGACAGTTATTCCACCAGACAGTTATTCCACCAGGCAGTTATTCTACCTGACAGTTATTCCACCAGGTAGTTATTTTAACAGACAGTTATTCCACCAGACAGTTATTCCACCAGACGGCTATTCTACCTGACAGTTATTCTACCAGACAGTTATTCTACCAGGGGGTTATTCTACCAGACAGTTATTCTACCAGGCAGTTATTCTACCTGACAGTTATTCTACCAGACAGTTATTCTACCAGACAGTTATTCTACCAGACAGTTATTCTACCTGACAGTTATTCCACCAGGTAGTTATTTTAACAGACAGTTATTCCACCAGACAGTTATTCCACCAGACAGTTATTCCACCAGACGGCTATTCTACCTGACAGTTATTCTACCTGACAGTTATTCTACCAGGCAGTTATTCTACCTGACAGTTATTCCACCAGGTAGTTATTTTAACAGACAGTTATTCCACCAGACAGTTATTCCACCAGACGGCTATTCTACCTGACAGTTATTCTACCAGACAGTTATTCTACCAGGCAGTTATTCTACCTGACAGTTATTCCACCAGGTAGTTATTTTAACAGACAGTTATTCCACCAAACAGTTATTCCACCAAGCAGTTATTCCACCAGACAGTTATTCCACCAGACACTTATTCCACCAGACAGTTATTCCACCAGTTATTCCACCAGACAGTTATTCGCCAGTCAGTCCACCAGACAGTTATTCCACCAGACAGTTATTCCACCAGACAGTTTTTCTACCAGACAATTATTCCATCAGACAGTTATTCCACCAGGTAGTTATTCTACCAGACAGTTTTTCTACCAGACAGTTATTCCACCAGGTAGTTATTCTACCAGACAGTTATTCTACCAGACAGTTATTCCACCAGACAGTTATTCCACCAGACATTTATTCCACCAGACAGTTATTCTACCAGACAGTTATTCCACCAGACAGTTATTCCACCAGACAGTTATTCTACCAGACAGTTATTCCACCAGACAGTTATTCTACCAGGGGGTTATTCTACCAGACAGTTATTCCACCAGACAGTTATTCTACCAGACAGTTATTCCACCAGACAGTTATTCCACCAGGCAGTTATTCTACCTGACAGTTATTCCACCAGGTAGTTATTTTAACAGACAGTTATTCCACCAGACAGTTATTCCACCAGACGGCTATTCTACCTGACAGTTATTCTACCAGACAGTTATTCTACCAGGGGGTTATTCTACCAGACAGTTATTCTACCAGGCAGTTATTCTACCTGACAGTTATTCTACCAGACAGTTATTCTACCAGACATTTATTCCACCAGACAGTTATTCTACCAGGGGGTTATTCTACCAGACAGTTATTCTTCCAGGCAGTTATTTTAACAGACAGTTATTCCACCAGACAGTTATTCCACCAGACGGCTATTCTACCTGACAGTTATTCTACCAGACAGTTATTCTACCAGACAGTTATTCTACCTGACAGTTATTCTACCAGACAGTTATTCTACCAGACAGTTATTCTACCAGGGGGTTATTCTACCAGACAGTTATTCTACCAGACAGGTATCCCACCAGACGGCTATTCTACCTGACAGTTATTCTACCAGACAGTTATTCTACCAGGCAGTTATTCCACCAGACAGTTATTCTACCAGGCAGTTATTCCACCAGACAGTTATTCTACCAGACAGTTATTCCACCAGACGGCTATTCTACCTGACAGTTATTCTACCAGGGGGTTATTCTACCAGGCAGTTATTCTACCTGACAGTTATTCTACCAGACAGTTATTCTACCAAACAGTTATTCTACCTGACAGTTATTCCACCAGGTAGTTATTTTAACAGACAGTTATTCCACCAGACATTTATTCCACCAGACAGTTATTCCACCAGACAGTTATTCTACCAGACAGTTATTCTACCAGACAGTTATTCTACCAGACATTTCTTCCAACAGACAGTTATTCCACCAGACAGTTATTCTACCAGGCAGTTATTCCACCAGACAGTTATTCTACCAGACAGTTATTCCACCAGACGGCTATTCTACCTGACAGTTATTCTACCAGGGGGTTATTCCACCAGACAGTTATTCTACCAGGGGGTTATTCTACCAGGGAGTTATTCCACCAGACAGTTATTCCACCAGACAATTATTCCACCAGACAGTTATTCCACCAGACGGCTATTCTACCAGACAGTTATTCTACCAGGGGGTTATTCTACCAGACAGTTATTCTACCAGGCAGTTATTCCACCAGACAGTTATTCTACCAGACAGTTATTCTACCAGACAGTTATTCTACCAGGCAGTTATTCCACCAGACAGTTATTCCACCAGACAGTTATTCTACCAGGGGGTTATTCTACCAGGGAGTTATTCCACCAGACAGTTATTCCACCAGACATTTATTCCACCAGACAGTTATTCCACCAGACAGTTATTCCACCAGACAGTTATTCCACCAGACAGTTATTCCACCAGACAGTTTTGGGTTTGGGGTGGAACCCACCATACATGGTGAGGAGCTTCCTTGTCTTAACATCTGTGGTCTGTATCTCTTCCTTTGGCCACCTTATTATTCCTGCAGGGTATCTGATCACTGGCAGGGCGTAGCTGTTTATTGCCCGGGACTTGTTCTTGCTGGCTTCTTAGGACCTGCCTTACTCGCTGGAGGTATTTGGCTGTTGCCATTTTCCATTTGCCTGTGGTATTCCAAGGTACTTGTAACTGTCCTCAGTGTCTGCTATTGTTCCTTCTGGGACTGAGACCCCTTCTGTGTGGACTACACAAACACATATATATATATATATATATATATATATATATATATATATATATATATATATATATATATATATATATATATATATATATATATATATATATATATATATATATATATATATATCTATATATATATATATTTGTGTATATGGGACAAAATAATTATTAAAATAATTATAAACAATGGAAAGTACTTGGATGTGTAGGGAGCGCCCACCATACATGTACCAGCTGCTCTTTTTAATGCACCCAAACACATTAACAAAGGAACGGAGGGAGGAAGGAGGGGAAAAAAAAGTGTGCGTATATATATATATATATATATATATATATATATATATATATATATTGTTCATCAGAGTCTGTGTTTGCTTTCTGTGTGCCTACCTCCGACGAACCTGAGAACATTTCACACAACATACCCCCACGACCCCTTCCCGGATAATCGGATGAAGATGAATGCATAAAGCAAAGCAGGCTTACTTGTCATGATAACTGACTCTGTAAAATAAACCTGCACTTCACCAGATTTACTTCAACATACCCCACTACGGAAAGTTTATTGATTATTTTAATATAGTTTAATGTGTTCAAACCAACTGTGACTTGTACTCACAACGCTCTGGTAAGTTTTTCAGGGCATTTGGACTTGTTTTCTTTTTCTATATATCTTTTTTGTTACAGTTAGTACATTATTTTGTTTTTGCAAATGCCAATTTTCTTAATAACAATGAGGATGCTGAACATACCACATTCTATTTCATTAGAAAGTGAACGTTGCAGATCTAAGAAAATAGTGACTTGCCACGCCCCATTTACTTTTAACTCACACATCCATGTTTTATTTTTTTTCCATTAGTCACTAGGTCATTGGGTAGTTAATATTCTGTCCTCACGATTGCGTTTCCGAGCAAGGCTAGACAGATAGCGAACAACAAAAAAAAGAAGTCCAAGAAATTCGTGAATTGGAAAAGATGTACTTTTACTGGCAGTTTCCTTTCTTTTCCACTCTCTCTGTTTTTCCTTAATCCTTCTTTTTCTTTTTGTAAAACTGAAAAAATACGATACAATGTATGAGTTTCTTATACTAACAATAAATCTTAAATCCCAATGACAAAAATAAAGATTTGCCGCCATCTTACTAAATAAATAATAATTTAGCTCTGTACAACATTACTCAACTCGTTTTGTAAACAATACAGCAACCATGAACTTAGCAAATGTTTCTATGTAAAACAACTTAATATTTGCCTTCTCCAGACCTACTTATCACCAAAAAAACATACATTTGGACAAAGTTAAACATTTCTACTTACAGACAAATCTACTACTTCCAGGCTTACACTTTAACGCAATCGTTAGGACGGAATAGTTAACATGAGTTAAGAGTTGATACTGTGGAATAATTGTGTCTACAATAATGTGGACTGTGCTGGTCTGCTGTGGTGAAGAGGGAGCTGAGACTCTGTTTACTGGTAGATCTATGTTCCTACTGTCACCTATGGAACTTGGGGTACAATCTGAAAGAACAAGATGGAGGATACAAATTATTGAAATGAGTTTCCTATGAAGGCAGGCTTTTGTGATCTTTGGGCATATGATAAGAAAACCTTCTGGATGCCTCTGGGGGCATTTCAGGCATGTCCAAGCAGGAGCAAGCCCAGAGGAAGACCCAAGGCATGCTGGAGAGGTTATGTCTTCCAGATGACCAGGAATGCCCAGGTGTTCCCCAAGAGGAGCTGGAGGAGATGGCCAGGCAGAGGAGGGGCTTGGTTATTCTCTGTTTAGGCTCCTGTCCCTTAACCTGATCTTGGATAACCATGCTGTTAATGGATGGATTGGTTGATGACACGTTTCTTTTTTTTTAAAATCTATGTCATTTTATCCATATAAATACATCTCAAGGGTGAGTACGAGTTTTATTTTGTAGTTTTTAGGAAGCAGAATTTATAGGGCTTTTAATTTTGTCAGTACTTAAAGGAAGTGGGGTCCTAGTTTTACCGCGCTTGACGCGTGTCTGTGATTGGCTGCGCCGTGATTGGCTGCGCCGTGATTGGCTGCGCTGTTGCCTCGACTGTTTCTATGCTCAGAAGGCTCAAGATGGCTGCTGTTGTCGGGGGTGAAGATTGAGGAAGACTCTCATCCGAACCAAGCAGCCGAAGGAGAAACGCCTCCAACCCCCGAAAACCAGCCGAAAACCCGCACTAATCGGACAGGGACCGCGAACCTGACGCCAGCAAGCTTCTGAAGGTAAGCCCGTCTGCTCTGTTCACGTTCACCTTCAGCATCCTCTCCTGTCATCGATTATTTATCGATTGATCTTCGGGGCGTCGAATGAGCATGAATCGTTTCCTGGGTTTGGTTTCTGTATATTTTGGGCCGTATAAATTTTGAAGTGATAAAGTGTGCGTTTATTCAGTGACTTTTGTGCGCGGTGGATGGATATGAGGATGTTTGATCAGGTCGCTTACATCTTACACTGATGTTACCAAATACGTCCGTAAAACATTCATGTTCACGAGAGACACCTGTTCATATTTAAACAGGCCATACCGTCTGTATCATGGCAATTGGTGATTATTTGATTGATTGATTAGTTAGTGTGCCAATTTTTTTTTTTTTTTTTTTTTTTTTACGGTGAATGGTGAAGAGGAGTAAGAGCTCTTCATCACAGAATGTTCCTGCGGTCAGTTCAGTGAAGAAGCTGCCGACTGGGTGGGGGGGGCAGACGGGAGGACTGGGTAGGGGGGGCAGACGGGAGGACAGACGGGAGGACTGGGTGGGGGGACTGGGTGGGGGGGGCAGACGGGAGGACTGGGTAGGGGGGGCAGACGGGAGGACAGACGGGAGGACTGGGTGGGGGGACTGGGTGGGGGGGGCAGACGGGAGGACAGACGGGAGGACAGACGGGAGGACTGGGTAGGGGGGGGCAGACGGGAGGACAGACGGCAGGACTTGGTGGGGGGACTGGGTGGGGGGGGCAGAAGGGAGGACAGACGGGAGGACTGGGTGGGGGGACTGGGTGGGGGGGGCAGACGGGAGGACAGACGGGAGGACTGGGTAGGGGGGGGCAAACGGGAGGACTGGGTAGGGGGGGCAGACGGGAGGACAGACGGGAGGACTGGGTGGGGGGACTGGGTGGGGGGGGGCAGACGGGAGGACTGGGTAGGGGGGGCAGACGGGAGGACAGACGGGAGGACTGGGTGGGGGGACAGACAGGAGGAAAATTCAATTCAATTTCAATTCAATTTTATTTATACAGCGTGTTATAACACAAGACGTCTCCAGGATCTTTCCAGAGACCCAGAACATGACCCTGATCAATTATTGCATAAACAACGGCAGATAAAAACTTCCCTTTAAGAGGGAAGAAACCTGGACCAGGACCTGGATCATAAGGGGGAACAAACCTGGACCAGGACCTGGATCATAAGGGGGAAGAAACCTGGATCAGGACCTGGATCATAAGGGGGGACCCTCCTCCTGAAGACCAGCCGGGTAGAACAGGAAGTAGAGAGAAGAGACACAGACACACCGTCAAAGGTACAAGACAGGATACAATAGTAAAATGATCTATCAGCAGCAGAACTGAGACTTCTGTGTATATATGTGATATTTGGATAGTTGATGATCCACATAGACGAGGACTGCAGGTCAGGATGTCAGCAGGTCTCCAACAGAGAGATCCATACAGACATGTGGAGGAGAACACTGGGATGGTCAGAGGTGGAAGTCAGCAAGCAGCTACTGAGGTTCTGGTCTGCAGAACATGCACAGAAGAGGAAAAGAAGGACCAGACAAGCACAACAAACTACAAGAACAATGGACCACAATTATGCTGATGATATACTATGAATAACTGAGGATTGAGCTGAAGAACCACTCAGTGGATCATGTTGGTGCCCCCCTGCAGCAGATCTAGATGAAGCTGTGTTGAAGACCAGCTGCTCCAGTCTGGTCCTGCAGCTGCAGCTGTGACTACTGGTCCTGACACACTAAAGTTTACACCAACTAGATGTTTTACTGAACACAAACGTTTGAAGTTTGGTTTTAAAGGTGGAGGTGGTGTCAGCCTCCTTCACCCAAACTGGAAGTTGGTTCCATAGTGATGGTTCCTGATAGCAGAAGACCCGTCCTCCAAATCTACATCTGGATCTTCTAGGAACTACGAGTAAACCTGCACTCTGAGAACCGAGAACTCTGTTAGGAACATGAGGAATCATCAGGTCTTGCAAATATCGCAATTTGCATTTTGGACATTATACGCAAGTAATTTTGAACGCAGTCTTACAAACCTGATTAATCAGAGTCAGAGAGTCAGAGTCAGAGTCAAGTTTATTGTCAATTCTACCACATGTGAGACACATACAGAGAATCGAAATTACGTTACCCTCAAACCCTCGGTGCTACACAATAAATACATTTTAAACACAAAGTGCAAGTTAAAAAGAGATAAGAAACAAGTTGTGACATGACAACAACAGTTTTTCGGTTTTTCGGTTTGATTAAAATCTGCTGTTTAAATGACAAATCCTGATCAAAATAACTCCAAGGTTTCTCACAGTTTTACTGGAGGTCATCACAAGACCATCTAATCCCTTCCTGAGCTGTTTGGACCACAAACAACAACCTCTGTTTTATCAGAATTTAGTAGCAAAACATTAGTGGACGTCCAGTCCTTGATGTCCTGAAGACACATCTGAAGTTTGTCTAATGGTTCTGTTTCATCTTCATAGACAGATACAGCTGCGTATCATCAGCATAACAATGAACATTAATGCCGTGGTTCCGGATAATACTTCCTAAGGACTGCATGTATAAACTGAACAGGATTGGCCCTAGAACTGAACCCTGCGGGACACCATAGCAGACCCTTGTCTGTACTGAAGAAACCATGAACATGAACAAACTGGAATCTATCAGACAGATCTGATTTAAACCAGTCTAGAGCTGTCCCTTTAATCCCAACAACATACTCTAGTCTCTGCAGTAAAATGCTGTGATCTATGGTATCAAAACAGCACTGAGGTCCAGCAGAAGCAGTATGGGCACTAATCCATCATTTGAGGTCCAGCAGAACCAGTATGGACACTAATCCATTATCTGAGGTCCAGCAGAACCACTATGGACACTAATCCATTTTCTGAGGCCATAAGAAGGTCATTGGAGACTGGAACCAGTGCTGTTTCTGTGCTGTGATGGATTCTGAACCCTGACTGAAGAACTTCAAATAGATCATTTCTATACAAATGGTCACACAGCTACGGCAACTACCTTTTCCAGAATTTTACAGATAAATGGAAGGTTGGAAATCCGTCTATAATTAGATAAAATGTCTCGGTCAAGAGAGGGTTTTTTTAAGTAATGGTTTGATTACTGCGGTACTCCAGTATTGTTGCACCAATAAGAGTGAAAACATTTTTGAGTAGTCGAGTTGGGATGGGGTCAGACACGTGGATGATTTGGATTGTCGACTCAAGTCAACTCAGGGAGGTCTACAGGAACCAAACAGTCTAGAGTCAGGTCAGAGCCTAAGGGAGTCGCTGAAGCTGAAGAAATGCCCAAAACCGATGCCGGGTGGGTGTGGCAGATTTCCTCTCTAATTCTGACAATTTTATCGCTAAAGAAGCTCATAAAGTCTTCACTACTGAGAGCTGCAGGGATGCACGGCAACAGAGTTATGGCTCTTTGTCAGCCTGGCTACAGCGCTGAACAGAAAACGTGGGTAATTTTTATTATCCTCTATCCACACTGAATAATAGGCTGTTCTAGCTTTGTGAAGTGCTTTTTTTTTTTTTATACACTATTAGACTATCTTTCCATGCATAATAAATATCTACAGACCTACTAGAGAACCACTTTCTTTCCATTTTACGCACTTTCTGTTTTAACATACGAATATGTGAGTTAAACCAGGGAGTTAAGCTCCTATGGTTAGAGACCCTCTTTCTCAAAGGAGCAACTGCATCTAAAGCTGAGTGCAACACATCTGCAGTGCTACCAACAAGGAAATCAACGTCTGCAGAGGTAGAACCGAGGTCACAGCCCTCAACTGCTTCACTATGTTCCACTGTAAGAAGATGAAGAGCAATGGCCTCCCTAAATTTAGTAATAGCTTTATCGGATAGACACCTGCTAAAGTAATTCCTCCTATTATGCGTAACGTTGACAATGTTGAATTCAAACGTTATTAAATAGTGGTCGGATAGGAGGGAGTTTACATGCGACACTAACAGATTATCAGGTTCTACACCGTAGACGAGGACCAGATCAAGAGTATGATTAAGACAATGCGTTGGTTCGTTAACTTTTTGTAAAATCCCCATTGAAGACTTGTTGTCAACGTCCATATGAATGTTAAAGTCGCCCACTATGATGACTTTATCTATACTGATCAATAAACCAGATCAGAAATCTGACAAGTCTGACAGAAACTCCAGATAAGCTCCAGCAGGAGGCCGGTAAACTACCACCAACAAAACTGGCTTCTGTGGTTCCAGCTCGGCAGTTTTAGACTAGGACAGTTCGGGACGGGAGGACAGATCGGGAGGACCAGCAGATGTCACGTGACAGTCAACATGATAAACGGGTTCATAGTCTCAGAACAGGAGATAACGGGCTGACACAGGAAAGATGGCTGCAGGTAGACTCAGTCATTACACAAGAGTATAACGTATTATGTTATTTGTACTATGTTGGAATAATAATGTGTATAAGCAGCTGGTGAACAGGCTGATGGAAGGAGGAGATTGTGATTACAGGGACATGTTTGATGTCCACGTTCTCTTACCGGTTTCTCTTTGTGATACAGACAGGATTTTGCCTGTTGTCCGGGACAAGAGACAGAATCTGAGTACGATCAAGTAACAGTGTTATTTTGATTTCGTTTTATATTTTTGAATATTCACAAATTAAACTTTTAGTAATTTCACATCACGAAGAGAGTAGAGGAACTGCAGGTCTGGTGGTCAGTAGAGGAACTGCAGGTCTGGATCCGGACCCTGGTGGTCAGTAGAGAAACGGGAGGTCTGGATCCGGACCCTGGTGGTCAGTAGAGAAACAGGAGGTCTGGATCCGGACCCTGGTGGTCAGTAGAGAAACAGGAGGTTTGGATCCGGACCCTGGTGGTCAGAAGAGAAACTGCAGGTCTGGTGGTCAGTAGAGGAACTGCAGGTCTGGATCCGGACCCTGGTGGTCAGTAGAGAAACAGGAGGTCTGGATCCGGACCCTGGTGGTCAGAAGAGAAACAGGAGGTCTGGATCCGGACCCTGGTGGTCAGTAGAGGAACTGCTGGTCTGATCCGGACCCTGGTGGCCAGTAGAGGAACTGCTGGTCTGATCTGGACCCTGGTGGTCAGTAGAGGAACTGCAGGTCTGGATCCTGGCCCTGGTGGTCAGTAGAGAAACAGGAGGTCTGGTGGTCAGTAGAGGAACTGCAGGTCTGGATCCGGACCCTGGTGGTCAGTAGAGAAACAGGAGGTCTGGATCCGGACCCTCGTGGTCAGTAGAGGAACTGCAGGTCTGGATCCTGGCCCTGGTGGTCAGTAGAGAAACAGGAGGTCTGGATCCGGACCTTGGTGGTCAGTAGAGGAACTGCTGGTCTGGATCCTGGCCCTGGTGGTCAGTAGAGAAACAGGAGGTCTGGATCCTGGCCCTGGTGGTCAGTAGAGAAACAGGAGGTCTGGATCCATGCAGCGACTCTGAGACATGCTGTCCTCTTCAGGTCTTTGTGAACAACTTTTACTGTGGATGGACACCGGATTATTGATTATTATTCTGATCCAGCCTCTGTGCGTGCCTCCAGTCATGTGGTTTGAGTTAGTTTGGATGATCAACCTGGGATGAGCTGTATGAGCAGGAATCCTGTCTTTGGTTATTTGTGGACATTTCTGTCTGCTGAACGATGTAGGTTGTTGTCATAGAGACAGCAGCCTTTCTGATGGGTTGTGTTTGATGTTTCCAGGGAGGTTATCGGGGTCCAACAGGAGCAGGGGTCATCTTAGGTCAGCTTCAGTCTTCTTGCCATTCTGTGACATGGTGAAAATCAGACTTCAGTCAGAAAGGGAAATGTGATGGCGGCAGTAGCATTTATCTCTGCTGGACATAAATGTCAGTGAAATGTGAGCAAGCCCCGTCCACCAGTCAGTCCAGCACTATTCGGCCAATCAGTGGATTGAGACGGGTAGTGTTTGTCACCAAGGATCCAGACTGGCCCTAGTGGTCACTCTGGATGCAGGCTGGTCCTGTTGGTCACGCTGGAACAGCCTGGATCCATAATAGCCATTAGGACAGGCCTGGATCCAGGGTGGTCAACAGGGGTAGTCTGGTTCCTCTGTGACATGGCTCTAGACTGGTCCTGTGGTCACCCTGGATCTAGACTGGTCCTGTGGTCACCCTGGATCTAGACTGGTCCTGTGGTCACCCTGGATCTAGACTGGTCCTGTGGTCTAGACTGGTCCTGTGGTCACCCTGGATCGAGACTGGTCCTGTGGTCTAGACTGGTCCTGTGGTCGCAGTGGATCGAGACTGGTGCAGTTTGATCAGCTTCTGTGAAAAAATAAACATGTAAGTAAGAAACTAAATAAATAGAAGAAATAAATAAATGTATGAATGAGGAAAAGAGCAAAATAATTTTCAACCTATTTGTTGTCTTTTACTTTCTTTGTTTACTTATTGAATTTTCCTTAAGAAGCAACTAAACCAGTCCTGCATGGTCTGAACCAGTGTTACCTGGGTCTAAACCATATCTATGTCAGTCTGAACTAGTGTTGGGTCTGGAATTGGTATTGTTACAGTTTTTTTCTGTCTTTTTATAGGGTTAATGGTATCAGATTGTACACGGATACAAAGATACTTATTTTCAGCAGTATCTGCAAGTATTTCTGAAACTTTTGGTGTTGAAACAACTCAAGTTTAAACAAGTCTTGCTTGATTTTATCTAGTCCTGTTGGGTCTAAGCTTGTGCTGTTATCTTCCAGTAGGGGGCACCGTGACAGACCGCCAGCATGGACACCACCACGTCTATCAAGATGACCACACTGGCAATCCAGAACCTGTTCAGCTACGTGGAGGAGGAGAACCTGGCAGCTCTCAGAGTTCACCTGGACCGCTTCAAGGAGGTGGACGGACGCAGTGACGTACGTAGACGTCAAGTGCTACTCGCCAGACCAGACGGTCAGCTAGTATGAAGCTAACTTGGATGCAATTTAACCCAGCTTTTACTAGCTGAACTTGGCTTTAGTGGTGGTCTGGTCCAGGTTAGGACTACGATGATACAAAAAGCTTTATTGTTCTCTTAGGGAAACGTGTTTTGGACTCCGTGCTGTGCCCTTCATGCCTCCACACAAAAAAACCAACAATCATAAAATATTGCATGTTAGAAGATGTAAAAACAGATTGCACATTCTCTGTGGTTACATCATGAAACATCTGCACAATCCCTGTGGCCTCAAACAGCACTATTTAAAAGTTTGGTGGAAATGGGAGCAAATTCATTTTTAAATGGATTGCTTTTGCAGTGCAAAACTTTGTTTCGTCTTCCAGAAGACTAAAGCTCATATTCTGTGAGGGTCAGTATCCTCTAAGCCTGCCAAAGAACTGCCCGGAGGGGCGGGTCCTCATACCTCCCTACCTCCTTCATGGTGGTGTGAACCAGGCAGATGGTTTTGTTTGAACTTGAACAGTTAAGTTCCCAAACCACGCTGACATGCCGAACCTGACTTTCCAACACAGGATACTGATGGAATAAAACATAATTCTCTGGTCCACACCAAACACTTTCTGCTGTAAACCAGAACGCACACTTTGAACATGGTCTTTAAAACAAAAGGTGACGTCTAAGCGCACGTCGACATATTTGTGTGAGGAGACCTGCTCAGTTTGTGTGTCATGTGTCACCTCAGTAGGAGTATGGTCTCCCACTGCTCTGGGGTCCAGAACCATCCCCTTAGTTTTGGTCACATCTAAAATGAGGTGGTTGGTGTCACACCGCTGTACAAATGTTCCTGTTTGGAAACAGGCTGATGGGGTTGTGTCTTTGTGCGGTGGGCTGAGGACGGCTGTGTCATGTGAAAATGTAAAAACAAAGTTGCCAGAGTGACAGTTTGTGCATTCATTGGTATAGAGTACAAAGAATTGGGGATGTAACACGACCCTGCGGGACACCTGTGCTGATGGATCTGGAGTCAGAAAGGGTGGTGTTAACTCTGACCTGCTGACAAAAAGAGAAATGCCACTTGATTAAGAAAGGACTGATACATCAGCTTCAGGTTTTGGATAAGAAGATGAGACTGCAGTATCTAGAAAGCTGAACTGAAATCTGTAAATCAAACCCGTGTGCAGCCTTTGGGGTCTTCCAAGTGCTTCACAGTGAGGTGAGTGATGCTGTTAGTGTCATCAGTACCCCAGCCCCGCCTGTGAGCAAACTGGAGTGGGTCAAATGACGCATTGACCTCTACAGCTGAGACACAGTATTTTTCAAAGCATTTCATTACGACGGAAGTCAGGACCACAGGCCTAAAATCTTTGTTCTGAGAGGGACTGGGTTTCTTCATTACCGGGCTGATGACGACGTTTCCAGAGAGAAGCTACAGTGTGTGAATCCACAGAGTGCTGGAAGATAGGGCTCCACGCTGGAGTGAGGTCTTCTGCACGTGCCTCTAAGAGCTGCGCAGAAATAACATCTTGGACTGTGGGCTTATTGGTACCCGCATGTTTGAAAATGGACTAAATCTTGACAGAGTCAACAGGGATCCTGCATCAAGAACCAGCTGAAACTGTGTCCACCACCCCAGTACATTCTTGTTTTTCAAACCTCAGGAAAAAAATCATTTAGCTCATTTGCTTTCCTCAGCTCATCATCCGTAATGAGGCGCTTCTTGGTTGTGTTCCCGTTAGTTATTGCCGTTGTACAATGCTTCCTGGCAGCTCAGCATCTGGTTGAAGTCCTTCTGCACTTTCAGCTCTGCTGTTGTTGTTCTTAAAAGCTCTCTTTTTCCTGTTAATTCAGTCCTTCACACCCTTAGTTATGTGTGGCTTATTACTGGAATACATTCTTTTTTTTCTACTTATTTTTTGTGACAAGAGTACACAAATAATACAAAACGAACATGAGGTCATGGGATGAAAAGTAAACGTCTTTAAAGTGTAATGTGATACCCAGTGAAGTTAGACACAGATGATGAAAGCTGTCAAGCTCCACGTTTTAACAGTAGTGCATATAGAGGCGGTAGCAAGATGGAGCCGTTGTCTGTGTGTCTGTCTTACTGCGCTGATACGACGCCGGGTCGTCTGCTGCCATCTGAGCATTAAACTCATTTGGAGTTGGAAGTATTTGACCACTTTACCTTATATTCGGAGAAAGATTTCCCCATCGACTCTGTTGAAACTCCTTTTCCTTCCCTACCTGTCCAAGCGTGGACTGTATTGATGAGACAACTCTATGGTCTTCCAAGACAAGACAAGTTGCGCCGATGTACAAGCGGTCTAATTCTTTAAAGACACAATGGCTGTCCTGTCTACGATCTAGCTACAAAGTGGGGCACCTCAGTTGTAGAGAGAAGAGGGAAAAAGAGAGGGCTCTCTGTTATCCATAGGAATTTTCTGTTTAACTGGGACCACCAAGCAGCATGGTGGAGGGCTTGCAGATGGTTTTGGCATTAGGGCGAGGTGAGCACGCTCTATCCCCAAGTCACAGTCCTCACCAAAGTCTGCTCCCAGCTCTGACTCTATCAGGTTTTCCACGAATGACACAGTGGAGATGGCCTTTCTATCCTCCAGGATGCCATGAATCCTGATACTATTGCACCTTGAGCGCCGATACCTTATCCTGTAGTGAACGCTGATTACAAAGCAGCTGGGAGACTGTCTTTAACTCCAATGTCCCATTTGTTTTCATGTCGGCACGCTTCACTGCTCCTTCTATCTTACTTGATATGTCTTGTATTTTCCAGTTTATTTCCAACGTGAACTCATCTGTCTGTTTTTTGATTTATGGTTAATATTGGCACTCTGCTCTCAAGGTTTTCATACCATGCAGCGCACCACCGGAACTGGTTCCAACATTGTTTCAGGTCTAGGTTAGACCTGATTTCAGTGACAGTTAGACCTGGTGTCAGGTGTGGTTAAGGTCCAGGTCCAGCCACATGTTGACTGACAGCAGATTGGTCTACTGTGTTGGTGTGCCAGTGAGGTTTACTGGAGTTTCCCCCCCCACCCCCCCCCCCCCCAGAATGGTCAGACCCCCCTCATGCTGGCTGCGGAGCAGGGCAGCCTGGAGATCGTCCAGGAGCTCATCAGGAGAGGAGCCAACGTCAACCTGGACGATGTGGTGAGCTGCACACCCTACCACATTATCTATTTTTGTGGCAGCAGGTCTTCATAATGTAACTGATTCTCTGGTCGGGAGCAGGATAACCCCGCCGCTGTCCCTGTGGCTGCTAGGAGACAGTTTTCAAGGTAACGTGTCCTCTGTGTTGTCAGGACTGCTGGTCGGCTCTGATTTCAGCAGCTAAAGAGGGACACCTGGAGGTGGTGAAGGAGCTGCTGGAGAACAGCGCCTACATTGAGCACCGGGACATGGTGAGAACAGACTCTTTAGACTTTTTAGAAGCAGCAGAGAATTGTGTAAGACTGCAACTCTGCATCCCGGCCTGGACCCTGGATTGTCAGGGGGAGGATCTAATAATATCAGCCAGATTTCTAGAAATCAGAGCTGCAACATCACGGGTGGGATGAATGCCATCTCTTCTAATCAGACCAGGCTTTCCCCAAAACGTCTTCCAATTGTCAATAAAGGCCACCGAGACGAGCAGCGACTAAACACATCATCACCGGTCAGTTCAGCAATACAAAAGGAGAACATAGCCACATGTCATTCAGCAAACATGTTGCTGTGACAACGGAAACCCTAGTTGGTTGTGGATCTGTACTGAATCCTATGGAACAAAACTCGCAGTAACTAGCATCAGAAATGATAGGAGCAGATGCTTGTGGGAAATGTTGTCCCAGCAGGGCAACCTCTTGCTTATCAGACAACTGTGATGTCATGTGACAGGGCGGCTGGACTGCTCTGATGTGGGCGGCGTACAAAGGACGAGTTGAGGTGACAAAGTTACTGCTGGAGCATGGAGCCAACCCGAACACCACCGGACAGGTAATGCGAAAACACACAGCGCATGTGTGTGTGCTAAGGTTTGCTGACCCCTCTCATGTTTGTCCCACAGCAGTACAGCGTTTATCCGATCATCTGGGCCGCAGGTCGAGGTCATGCTGAGATTGTCAAGCTGCTGCAGCAGAACGGAGCGAAAGTCAACTGTTCAGACAAGGTGAGTGACGACAGCATGAGCATTGAATTACGATGACACACTAAGGAGGGCGACGACGCGGAGTTAGGAGGGCGACGACGCGGAGTTAGGAGGGCGACGACGCGGAGTTAGGAGGGCGACGACGCGGAGTTAGGAGGGCGACGACGCGGAGTTAGGAGGGCGACGACGCGGAGTTAGGAGGGCGACGACGCGGAGTTAGGAGGGCGACGACGCGGAGTTAGGAGGGCGACGACGCGGAGTTAGAAGGGCGACGACGCGGAGTTAGGAGGGCGACGACGCGGAGTTAGGAGGGCGGAGTTAGGAGGGCGACGACGGGGCGTAAGGAGGGCGACGACGGGGCGTAAGGAGGGCGACGACGCGGAGTTAGGAGGGCGACGACGCGGAGTTAGGAGGGCGACGACGGGGCTGAGTTAGGAGGGCGACGACGGGGCTGAGTTAGGAGGGCGACGACGGGGCTGAGTTAGGAGGGCGACGACGGGGCTGAGTTAGGAGGGCGACGACGGGGCTGAGTTAGGAGGGCGACGACGGGGCTGAGTTAGGAGGGCGACGACGGGGCTGAGTTAGGAGGGCGACGACGACGGGCGGCGACGACGGGCGTAAGGAGGGCGGCGACGCAGAGTTAGGAGAACGACGGGGCGGAGTAAGGATGACGGGGCGGAGTTAGGACGACCACGACGACGGGAAGTAATGATGGTGTCAACAGGTAACAAGCCATCGATAAAGACAACATCAGCGAGTAACGACAATGACGAGTAACTATTTTATATATGTGTGTGTATAATTGAATGTATATAAAATATGTGTGTATATACATTTTCATGTGTGTGTGTTACAGTATGGGACCACTCCTCTGATCTGGGCGGCCAGGAAAGGACACTTGGACTGTGTGATGCACCTGCTGGAGAATGGCGCCGACGTGGACCAGGAGGGGGCGGTACGAACCAGCTGATCATTTAATCTGACATGTTTCACCAGTTATGCAGCAGAAAAGTCAAAGTCTCGTTTATTGTCAGTTCTGCCACATGTGAGGTTCATACAGACAATCGAAATGACGTTGCTCTCAAACCCTCGGTGCTGCACAATAAATAAATTACTTCAAACACAGTGAAAATCTAAAAATGATTAATAATAATTAAAAATTATATAAAAATAAAAAATTATAAAAATAATTTTTAGTCCATAGTCAGAATTGTACAAATGTGTGCAGGTTTAATGAAAACCTGTTTGTGCTGGCGGTCTCCTCAGAACTCTATGACGGCTCTGATCGTAGCAGTGAAGGGCGGATACACAGAGGTGGTGAAGGAGCTGCTGAAGAGGAACCCCAACGTCAACATGACCGACAAAGACGGAAACACTGCGCTGATGATTGCCGCCAAGGAAGGCTACACCGAGATCGTCCAGGACCTGCTGGACGCCGGAACGTACGTCAATATACCTGACCGGGTGAGATTTGTTCTTTACCCTGTTCTAGTGAGGTCTCTTTGTACTACAGACAGATCGAAGGTCATTCAGACATTTTTATTAAAACAGATCAGTGTCATAAATACACGCAACACACCAGAGTAATGGGACAAAGTTTAATTCATTTCCACCTTACCAAGACTTAAAACACTAAGAACCCAAGACAACACATAATAGAGAGACCAGATTCCAGTGTAAAAAAAGCTACTAGAGTCATGGATTCACAAGACCCGTCTGCGCTCAAAGTGAGATGGATGCCAGTAAATTAAATGATCATACATCCCAGAAGTGATATGACTTTGAGTTGATGTGTTGATTCTACTGTGTAGATTCCATGAACGTGTCATCCGTTCAGATCATCGTTTTTTCATCGACTTGTACAAACATCAAGAGCTCAGCAACTGTTTCATACTGAAGAGGTCACAGAAGCAAGCAAACCTGAACTGATACATCTAGTGACATTTCTACCTGATAAAACCAGTTTTTTAGGTTGGAGTCCATTTTAAACGAGGTTTGTTTCAAGGAGGAATCTCAGTTATTTTCATAAAGGGTTCCCAGGTGCCAGCAGCCAGAGTGGTTCCATGTACGGTCCATCAGAAGGCGTCGCTGCGTCTCATGACGTAAAACGACGTGCTGTGTGTGTTTCAGAGCGGAGACACGGTGCTAATCGGAGCAGTAAGGGGTGGCCACGTGGAGATCGTCAGAGCTCTGCTGCACAAGTACGCTGACATCGACATCAGAGGACAGGTGAGTCCAGGTCAGGTCACAGTGCATTTCTGTGTGCTTATGTCATCGATTAAGTCATGATGACATCACTGCTCTGTTTCTAGGAGAGTAAGACGGCTCTGTACTGGGCCGTGGAGAAAGGAAATGCCACCATGGTGAGGGACATCCTGCAGTGTAACCCCGACACCGAGAACTGCACCAAGGTGAGACCAGAAACTATGGAACTTTGATGATGTCACACTCAGGTTTCAGTCTGGTTTATCTAACAGTTAAAAAAAAAAGTTGATCTAAAACTCAACAAACCCAGCACCTGATTGGAATGGATACATCAAAGTTGAGCATGGTAACATGGACGTCAGTGAAGGTCAATGGCTGATTGTTGGATCCACACCCTAGTGGTAAGTAGAGGATTTGAGGATCTGCAGGTCTGCATCCAGAGGAAAGCAGTGGAGTAGAGGTGAGTCTGGGGGGTGGATGATCTTTTTAAGCAGTGAAAACAGTGACTTGTTGTTCCTTTATTAGAACAGATTTAGTCTGAGTAACACAGTCCTTATAATTTATGTTTTTTGTAGATTTCTTCGTGAACAGTTAATTTGGTTTTCCTGTAGTGCCACTCAAGTTGCTGACCTTTGGCTTTCATCAGCCCAAGTTCAGGTTTAAACCAGGGGAAAAGAGGGCAAACCTGTTTTTTAACAGAGCAAGGGAGTTATGTATACAGCAGTCTAGTGTTATGGAGTGAAACAAGATTATTGATGGTAGAAAAATGATGAGCCACCAGGAGGGAGCCAATCTCAGATGTCTGTAATGTGGAAGGAAACGAGATGGGCGTGCTGAGTTGTGGAACAATCAAGTTTGAAATAAAATGAGAGGAGGAAGTGATAGGGAAGTTCATCTACTGTAGATTTAAGGGAGGAGACGCTAGAGCAGCAGATCAAGTCTAAGACCTTTAGAATGTGTTAGAGACTTCACATCCTGTCTTGAGAGCTCTGGATTTCAGCAGCACACTAATGTTCTAAGAGGGTTATTGGTATTGTCCGTGTGAATGGGGAAAGTTTCCCAGCAGTATAACATTCAGTGAGCAGGTGGAAAGGTGTGTGTAGGCAGAGCTGCAAAGTCATTCAAGAAATTATTTGATTTGAGTGGATAGTAGATGTTTCCAACCATGGAAGGACTAGGCCCAGGCAGTTGAGACACTGGATTCAAAGCTGAAGGCTGGAACAGATGCTGGCAAGATGTTCCAGTTCTTGTGATAAACTATCACGAGACCTCTTCCTAGCCGGAGCCACGATGTGATGGAAAAATTTCTTTTAAAAGAACTGTTAATAGTTTTTCCACAGTACATAGAGTTGACAGATGTATTGACAGGATTCCTGTCATTTCTGTCTTTGTCCCTTCAGGATGGAGAAACTCCTCTGATCAAAGCCACCAAGATGAGAAACATTGAGACTGTTGAGCTGCTGCTTGACAAGGGAGCCAAAGTGTCAGCTGTAGACAAGGTTAGTTTCTGAACAATACATTCACACCTAAACGAAACACCTGAGCATGTTCACACCTGAACATCTTTATACCTGAAAGACACGATCGTGTCTAAGTGGGACATTCACGCCGGGAGGACCCGTTCACGCAGGGAGGACCCGTTCACGCAGGGAGGACCCGTTCACGCCGGGAGGACCCGTTCACGCCGGGAGGACCCGTTCACGTCGGGAGGACCCGTTCACGCCAGAATGACTGAACAACTCAAATACATGCCAGAAGATAATGTTCACACCTGAATGACATGTTCAATTCAATTCAATTTTATTTATATAGCGTCTATTACAACACAAGTTGTCTCCAGGATCTTTCCAGAGACCAGAACATGACCCCCGAGCAATTATTAAATAAACAACGGCAGGTAAAAACTCCCCTAGTGGGAGAAAAACCTTAAGCCAAACAGTGGCAAGAAAAGCTCCCCTTTAAGAGGGAAAAAACCTGGATCATAAAGGGGGGACCCTCCTGCTGAAGACCAGCCGGGTAGAGCAAGAAATAAGAAAGAATAGAGACAAAGACACACCGTCAAAGGTACAAGACAGGATACATTAGTATAATTATCCATCAGCAGCAGAACTAAGACTTATATGGATAGTTGGTGATCCACATAGACGAGGACTGCAGGTCAGGATGTCAGCAGGTCTCCAACAGACATCCATACACACCTGACTAACACGTTCACAACACACTCACACCTCAACGACAAACCTGATTGACACAGTCTCGCCTGAACAACACTGGTGATTACCTGTGTACCTGTAGTGTCTCCTGTAGCACCCTGGAGGCAGACTGAGACCGACTCAGATTAGAACCAGTAGTCATTGAGTCCAAAGACCGGCTCAGACCAGACCCAGGAGCAGAGCCAGGAGTCATTGAGTCCAGATATTGGATCAGAACCAAAAATCAGTGAGTCCGGAGACCACCCCGATGTTTGGACCCGGGTAGTTCCCGATTCATCCTGACAGAAACAGCAAACAGGAGGCTGTGGTGGTACAATGACGATCATCAGCAGATCAAGAAAACACATTTCACAAAGTTTATCCTGGAAAAGGAACTTTAAAATTCAGTCAATTAGAAAAACACTCATAAAAGTCAGACATCCTGCGTAAGTCAAAATGTTTTGATTTAGACCCCCATGTTGTTAAATTCAGTCATTTGCTGAGCTCAGCTGAGGAGCTGACGTGAAATCAGTACATTTTTAATCCAAGATGACCTGAAGTTCTATCACACTCCTGTCCTCCAGAGAGGAGACACTCCCCTCCACGTTGCAATCCGGGGGCGAAGCCGCCGCCTGGCTGAGCTCCTCCTCAGAAATCCCAAAGACGGGCGCCTCCTGTACCGGCCCAACAAGGCTGGCGAAACACCGTACAACATCGACTGCAGCCACCAGAAGAGCATCCTCACACAGATCTTTGGAGCACGTACGTCATCTTCTCTTCTCACAAACGCCTCAACAGTCCACGTTGAAGTCACGTGACTCTGCTGAGTGATAATTGGGGCTGCAACTAACTACTCTTTTGATTAATCTATCAGTTATTGTTTAATTGCAGATAAAGTACTTTTTTTTTTTCTATTAGGTTTTAAAATGAGCCTGTGATTGTTTAACGCATGTGTCACAAAGTAGAAGAAGACGTGTGAAGATGGTTCCTTCAGTAGAAGTGATGGGATTTATTTCACCTGTGTGATGCACAAACTGTGCTGCTGACTAAGAAACACAAAGTTAGGTCAAATTAAAAACTGCAGGATTTATCAGTTCTTCCCACAACCAGAACGTCTAAATCGTTTCAGATATCTAGAAAGTTCAGAAACTAGCAGAAGCAGGACATGAAGTTAGTTAGTTGGTGAGAGAAGAGGATGAGAGGGCGGGGTTAGATGGCGGCGGATGAGTGTGGCGACGCCTCAAGGGAACAGCTGGAAGGAAAAGAAGGTTTGAGCGCATATCCGAGTGTTTCAGGCGCCGCCAGGACTCCTGAAGTCCACCACAGACCAGATCCAGCAGCGCGTCTCACACGTCTCTTAACTTCTCAGTACCGTCACTCCTGATTGGTTGGTGCAAATCAAGCATTTAAAACGCTTCTGAAAGTGGAAAAGGAGATCTTTCCGATGGTGAACCGTATGATCCAGTGGACATGACGGTAAATGAGAGACCGGCTGTGACAGTTTATCCAGCTTTGGAGAGACGTTTCTGAGACATCTAGGTCTTAATCTCAGGAAAACACGCAAGTATGTTTTTGGTCGTGTTTACAGTTTTCTCTGCTCTCTGTGTCGGCCCCGACGGGGTTCTGACCTGATGACCTCAGAGACACGTGTGACCTCACGGGGAGAGACGCCCACCAGCAGGAAGACAGAATCAGAAAATATGTGGCGTCAACCACCTGAAACGGACAGAAATACCAGCGTTTTAAAAAATCGTTTGTCCCTTTAACGAGTGTTGGAAGTTCAAATCCACCGCATGAGCCAGAGGACATTATCGCATTCGTTTTCAGCTAACCAAAACGTAATATTTTCTTTATTTTTTTATCATGTGCTGCAGCCCGATTGATGATGATGTAGTGAAATCACTGAAAAGATAAAATAAAAGTAAACATGAGGTGAGGAACTTTGTAGTGGTATGGTTGAAACCCCGGACATCGTCACGAAGGGACTGGTGTGTCGTTTTTGTTGCCTGGTAACAGCTCTGGTGATGTCACTGGAAGCATCAGCAGGTAACTCGGGTAATCTGTACACATGATAAACTAATAAAGGAGTGCTGAAATTGGTAATAATTGAATTACAAACAGTGGATTTAGAGGGTTAAACATTTTTGACAGTGTTTATAGACGACATGAAGCTTAAGAGGCAATCACAGCAGGACACACCTGTGGACTGATAAGCCCCCGGCCCCCTCCAGGTCACCTGTCCCCCACCGAGAGCGACGGAGACATGCTGGGCTATGACCTGTACAGCTCGGCTCTGGCGGACATCCTGAGTGAACCCACCATGCAGCCGCCCATCTGTGTGGGTCTGTATGCTCAGTGGGGCAGCGGGAAGTCCTTCCTCCTGAAGAAGCTGGAGGGTGAGTCCCCAGACCGCCCAGCAACACTTCACACTCCTGAAAACCCTCCCTGACACCCTCCTCCTCCTCAGATGAGATGAAGACATTTGCTGGGCAGCAGATCGAGCCCTTGTTCCAGTTCTCCTGGCTCGTGGTTTTCTTGTCTTTGCTGTTGTGTGGCTCTGTCGCCTTCGTCCTGGGCTTCACTGTCGACCCCAAGCTCTCCATGGCGGTGTCCCTCAGCCTGCTGGCTCTGCTCTACCTCTTTTTCGGTGAGACTGTCTTGCATGTGTTCCTGCGGTACATTGAAGGTGTAGATGCGGTCTCAGACGCAGGTGTATATTCTGCAGTGGTGGTATACTTCGGCGGACGTAGGGAGGGCGACAGCTGGACGTGGGCGTGGTTGCTCAGCACCCGTCTGGCTCGTCACATTGGGTATTTGGAGCTGCTTCTGAAGCTGATGTTTGTGAACCCCCCGGAGCTGCCGGAACAGAGCACCAGAGCTCTACCTGTCAGGTAAAAAATGCACGCCTCTGAGACAAGCTCTGTGTAGCACACACTCAAAAGCGGGTACCACCCCATGACCATATCTTCTGCAGGTTCCTGTTCACAGATTACAACCGCCTGTCCAGCGTCGGAGGTGAGACGTCCATGGCGGAGATGATCGCTACACTGTCGGACGCCTGCGAGCGAGAGTTTGGCTTCCTTGCAACGCGTCTGTTTCGAGTATTTAAGACTGAGGAGAGTCAAGGTAGCGCCACTGGTGATCAGGAAACGCTCATGTCACTTACGCTAAAAACCATCCTCTTGAACTTTCTCCAAACGTGATGAGAAGCACATTCTAGGAAAGTTGTTCCTTCCTCATGTACACTCCTCCAAGCACATCATTTTCTTTTGGGAGATGTTTTATGGGATGTTCTTGGAATATTTAATAATAATTTGTATTGTAGGGGTATTTTTGATATATTTTAGGGCTCTATTGGGTTTATTGTAGTGATATTTCTTACATTTTTGGGAGTCGTATATTTATTGTAGAAATACTTTTAGATACATTTTAGGGCTTTATTGGGTTTATTGTAGGAATAATTTTGATATATTTCAGGGCTCTATTGGGTTTATTTTAGGGACTGATTTTTTTTTAAATATATTTTAAGCTTCTATTGAGTTTATTGTAGGGATATTTTTATATTCAAAAATCTTTTTAATTAAATTTTTTGTGCATAAACATACATACATAAATGCAGAGCTGCAACAGCGAGCCAAGAGCAAAATAAACAAACAAACAAAACAATCCAAAAAAAAAAAAGGCGGTGGTGTGGGGTGGTTTAGACCTTTAGTATTCCAGCTTACTAAACTTATGCAACTGACCATATTTTTTGTGGTAAAGATTGTGGTGTGTGTAGGTCGGTAAGTGTGATTGCGGGAAGGAGCCGGGGTCGCAAGAAAAACAACGGTGGCGGCTAACAGGCAAAAAAAGTGATCTAGTCTTTTTGGCAGTGACGGAGACCCCCCCCACCCCCCACCCATAACCCCCCAAACAAGACACCTGCTAAAAAGTAAAGCAGCAAGCTCTTCAAAACCAACATTTAACGTTGAGTATTCTTCCTTTCTAACCATCTAATTGAGCTCCGAGAGGAATGTATGTATACTCATACATAAAGTTCAAGCACCTCTTATATAAACTTTGCTGTTTAAGAGTGTTGTGTCCACACACAGCGGCGCAAAGTGTGTTTAAACTAACATGTGCATTAAATACCCCAAAATGCGAGAAATAGAACAGAGGCAGTCCTGGCGTTACCTAATCATCTTAGCTGAATGAAGGTCGAAAACTTCTTTAAGATGATCAGGTTGATCGGGGGAGGTTACTGATGTATTTGTTTGCCTCGTCCACGGAACCGATCCATTTTTTGTCTCTGCTCGGCAAAGTGAAGCGGAGCTTGGCAGGATAAAGCAGAGCTGGTCTGAGTCCTCGGTTGTAAAAATCGGTCATCACGGTCCTGTATTCTGCCCGCTGGTTGGCGACTTCGGGGCTGTAGTCCTCCACGACGCGGATGGGCTTCCCCAAGAACTCCAGCTTTCCCCGCCGGCGGGCCTCCCTGATGATGAGCTCCTTGGTCTGGTACCGGTGAAGACGGAGGATAACTGGCCGCGGGCGCTGCCCGGGGGCCGGTCGGGCTGCCAGGGAGCGGTGAGCGCGGTCGATTTCTGGCGGGGAAGACAAGATCTCTGCGCCAAACACTTCACAGAGCAGGTCTGAGAAGAACCTGGACTGGGAGCCGCTTTCAGTTGATTTCAGTACCCCTAGGATTCAGATGTTCTGCCGTCTGCTCCGACCCTCCAGGTCAGTGACTTTGGCTTTGAGCTTAGCATTAGCTTCACCAAGGGTGTTGACCGTCTCTTCGAGGTCGGCCACCCGCTGACTGAGGTCCTCCAAAGCCAGCTCCAGAGATGAGACCCGTTGACCATGGTCCTCCACCGCAAGGCGCGTTTGGTCTAACTTGGAGTCCAGCAGGTCGAAGGAGGATTTAAATTCTGCCGTCAGCGCCTCGCGGTGTTGCTCCAGCAGCGCGGTGATAGCTTCTAAGGTAAAGCTAGCTTCTCCTTTTTTGGTCGATTTTGTGCTTTTTGAAGACATCTTGCGGTGGAGTTACCCTTGCACTATTAAGGGGGTAGACGTTGTTGAGGGTCTTGCCGTGCGCGATGCTTGTAGAGGGCTTAAAAGTAAGAATAAAAAAAGGAACCCGGAGCTTCTCGTAGCGTCCTCCTACTCCATTGCCATGCAACCGGAAGTCCATTGTAGGGATATTTCAGATATATTTTAAGGCTCTTTATATCATAGAAATGTCTCTCATATTGTTATAGTAATATTTTGAGTCTTTAGTGGAGGGATTTTATGAGCGTTTTGGACCAATCAAATTTACACACCCATCTATCTCTACAACTCTTCTACACTGTCATTCACCTCAGGCAAGAGGAAGTGGAAGAAGACGTGTTGCGTGCCATCTTTCATCCTCTTTATCTTGGTGGTGAGCTGCCTGATGACTGGTATGGCACTGCTGGCCGTCTTTAAGGTGGACGGTGAGAACCAGACTGTGAATGCTGTGCTGATTGCCATTGGCAGCGTGGTGGGTCTGGCCTTACTGCTGAACTGCAGGACCTGGTGGCAGGTGACAGACTCTGTGCTGAACTCTCAGAGGAAAAGGTTGCACAGCGCCGCCAACAAGATGCATAAGCTGAAGAGTGAGGGCTTCATGAAGGTAAAGGAGAGCAGTTTGAGTTCTGGCATGCTCAAAGATGAATATTTTCTGTCAGCTCATTACAGTCGTTCCTGGGAATACATCTGAGGTCGCCTTTGGATTTCCTCAGGTGCTGAAGAACGAGGTGGAGCTGATGGCGAGGATGGCAAAGACCATTGACGGATTCACACAGCATCAGACGAGGCTGGTGGTCGTCATCGATGGTCTGGACTCGTGCGAACAGGATAAAGTCCTGCAGATGCTTGACACGGTGAGGAAGCTCAAAGGTTTATCTCACATTTAAAAAGCTTTGAGCTGTGAGAGGATCTCTAGGTAGGTCTGTGATAGATTGATTGTGTTTATTTTTTTTGGCCTTTTTAAAACCACAGTAACTCCCCAGGTTTGATGCAGTGTCATCTTTGGTGCTCTGACTAAAGGAAGGAAGCTTATCAATGTGGAGTTATTTTCATTCAATACATCCTGAATGAATCCCTCGTGTTTCTGGTCCCGCATTCTTTTTCTCTGGTCCTGCAAGTATTGTTCCCCCCTGTCTCTGGTCCCCCCTGTTGCGTGGTCCCGTGTGTCTTTTTGGTCCCTCATGTCTCAGATCCAGCATGTCTTTTATCCCCTGTGTCTCTGGTTCCGTGGGTCTCTGGTCCCACGTGTCTTGTGTGTCTTTGGTACAGTGTCTTCGGTCCCTCTTGTCTCTGGTTTCTCCTGTCTTTGTGTTTCTGGTCCTGCTTCTCTCTGGTCCTGTGTGTCTTTTTGGTCCCTACTGTTACTGGTTCCGCGTGTCTTGGATCTTATGTGTCTCTGGTCTCGTGTGTCTTTTCGGCCCCACTTTCCTTAGTTTCTCCTGTCCTTTCTTTCTTCTGTCTTTGGTCGCGTGTGTTTCCGGTCCCGCGTGTCTTTCGTCCTGCGTGTCTTTTGGGTCTTGCATTCCTTAGTTCCTCCTGTCTGTGATCCCGCGTGTCTCGGGTCTTGTGTGTCTTTTGTCCCTTGTGTCTTCAGTCCCTCTTGTCTCTGCTCCTCCTGTCTCTGGGTCTCCTGTCTTTGGTCCCACGTGTCTCTGGTCCCACATGTCTTTTGTCCCACATTTCTTTTAATCTGTATGTATTTCGTCCCGTGTGTCTTTTCGGTCTCGTATTCCTTAGTTCCGCCTGTCTCTGATCCCTCTTGTCTCTGGTCCCACGTGTTTCCGGTCTCGCGTGTCTCTGGTCCCACGTGTCTCTGGTCCCGCGTATCTCTGGTCCCGCATGTCTTGAGTCCTGTGTGTCTTTTGTCCCGTGTGTCTTTTCGGTGTCGCATTCCTTAGTTCCTCCTATCTCTGATCCCTCCTGTCTCTGGTCCTGCATGTCTGTGGTCCCTCCTGTCTCCGGTCCCGCATGTCTGTGGTCCCTCCTGTCTCCGGTCCTGTTTTGTCTCTGGTCCAGTGTGTCTTTGGTTTTACATGTTCTCATTCCTGTGTGTCTCCAGTCCCTCATGTCTCTAGTCCTGTGTGTCTTCAGTCCTGTGTATCGCTGGTCCTGCTTTTCTCTGGTCCATGTGTCTCTTTGGTCTCGCAATTCTTGGTCCATCCCGTCTCTAGTTCCACATGTGTTTAGTCCACTGTGTCTTCGGGCCCGTGTTTTTCATCGGTCCTGTGTGTCTTTTCGGTCCCTCCTGTGTCAGTTCCTGCGTGTCTTTGGCCTTGTGTGTTCTCGTTCCCGTGTCTTTTCGGCCTGTATGTTTTGGTCCCTCCCGTCTCTGGGCCAGCGTGTCTTCGATCCTGCATGTCTCCAGTATGTTCTAACATTGCGGTTTCCAAACTCTCGACATGATGGGTTCCCGTTAAGATGAAGTTTCTGCCTGGTTGTTCTGTGAAGGACACAATTCCTGGTCACTGATGGATTCCTGGGTCTGCAGGATAGGAGTGCTGGGTGGCTTCAGCAGGTGGCTTCTTCCAAGTTGCTAAGCAACTGCAGCTGGATTGACTGAGTATCTAGTGCCTCATGTTGAGAGAGAATGACCCTACTGCGTCCTGTTCACCTAGTGGCCTAGGCCTAGCATCAGGCGTTCTGATGCTAGGCCTGGCTGGGAGACATTTTACAGTTCCACCTCCTTCACTGTTCACACAGCACCACAGGTCTAATAAAGGCGCTACAGAGGAATGTACTGCTGTGTGAAGAGATAAAGGAGAAAAATGCATGTGGACATCACACAGAGCTCTGATGTAATTTCTGGAAATGTGGCAAAAGATGTTGGTGGTGATCCATTCAGCTGTAAAAGCATCACACCCATGCAGGTTGTCTTTCTGCAGGTGCGGGTTTTATTTTCCAAAGGTCCCTTCATCTCCATCTTTGCCAGTGACCCTCACATCATCATCAAAGCAATCAACCAGAACCTGAACAGCGTTCTCAGAGACTCCAACATCAACGGACACGACTACATGAGGAATATTGTCCACCTGCCCGTCTTCCTCAACAGCCGAGGACTCTCCAGCGCCAGGAAGATGTGTGCCGCTGCACCCGCGAATGGAGACCCCATCAACTCTGACGGTAACCATGATGACACAATGCCAGCCCTTCCTACTCGAGAGCGGGTCATTGTTTGATTACTCATCTGGTTCTGGACTTCCCCTGTACTACTCATTTCAAACATTTACAAACACAAGCATCAAACTACTAACCGCTAGAGTCCAGGTCTGGACCTGCAGTTCCTCTGCCGACCGCTAGGGTCTGGATCCAGACCTGATGAGAAACGGTCCAACTCTGAGCTGGACCTTGCAGAGAAAATAAAAGTCAGCTAGACCTATGATGTTCACACAAGGTAGGAACGGTGTGTTCACATGTTATTTTCAGAAATCAAGTCGATTTACAGCCTGAATATCTGAGTTTACCTCCATAAATATAGAATTATACGATGTTCCTCATAACCGCTCAACCAGTGGCTGAAATGGAGCGGCCAATGTCCATATCAGCGCTGACATCACTTCTATAAAAAGACCTGCAATTTATTATTGTTATAAAAAACTCAAAAGGAAAGTGATGAAAACAATAATAATACTATAAACCCAATAAATTAAGAGAATCAAGAGAAACGGGAGGTTTATCCACGAGCATGCACACATTGTGTGTGTGGACTGTTTTGCTTGTTTGTTATACATTTAGTTTGTTAAAATAATACGTTTGAAGAGTGCGCTGATGCCGTAAAAATGTTTTACATATTTTCAAAAGTAATATTTTACACTGCATAATCATTAATACATTTCAAATAAAAATAGAAACAATCGTTGGCCAAATTAGCCCTGCCACCCCACATGCAGCATTCTTCAGAAACAGACTGTAAACAAGAACTATTCAGTCACGCGACCCGTTTCTGAAGAGTAGTTTTGAAGCCTGTGTTCTTCGTGCAGGGTGCAGCCGTGTTTTTTGAGAAAATGATGGACCCCAGTGGAACATCTGCAGCGCTGCCGTCATACGTTTCCAGCGGGAACGTTTAATGTGTTGACTGGATGATGAAATCAAACATTACTGCTGGGTTTCGCCGACGCTGGTTTAAAAGTAACGGGTGGCTGCTTCACTGAGCGCAGTAGCAAGACCCTTACGCATCAAGGAGTGATAACAGCTAGCCATTGGCTGAACCAACTGTCAATCATATTAGAAGTACATTTATTTTCTTAAATAAACTCTCCCTACAAAAACATTCACCCCGCTTAGCACTGTCATGGATGTGAAATCAAACGATTTTTGAAGCAGACTGTAAAGTTGAGCAATTTATTAATATGCGTTAAAGTATTTAAATACTCACGCATGTCCACATATATCGGTTATAAGGAGACATATATGCAGTTAACTAATACATACTTATATACATTGTAGGCAGAGAAAGCAATTACTAATTTGTACATCTATGCACACACACACGCAGTCACACACAAACCCCTCACCTCGTCTCACCTCATCGTCGTCTGCAGGTGTTAAGTTCGTCTCACCTCGTCGTCTCCTGCAGGTGTTAAGTTCGTCTCACCTCGGCGTCTGCTGCAGGTGTAACGTTCGTCTCACCTCGGCGTCTGCTGCAGGTGTAACGTTCGTCTCACCTCGGCGTCTGCTGCAGGTGTAACGTTAGTCTCACCTCGTCGTCTGCTGCAGGTGTAACGTTAGTCTCACCTCGTCGTCTGCTGCAGGTGTAACGTTAGTCTCACCTCGTCGTCTGCTGCAGGTGTAACGTTAGTCTCACCTCGTCGTCTGCTGCAGGTGTAACGTTAGTCTCACCTCGTCGTCTGCTGCAGGTGTAACGTTAGTCTCACCTCGTCGTCTGCTGCAGGTGTAACGTTAGTCTCACCTCGTCGTCTGCTGCAGGTGTAACGTTAGTCTCACCTCGTCGTCTGCTGCAGGTGTAACGTTAGTCTCACCTCGTCGTCTGCTGCAGGTGTAACGTTAGTCTCACCTCGTCGTCTGCTGCAGGTGTAACGTTAGTCTCACCTCGTCGTCTGCTGCAGGTGTAACGTTAGTCTCACCTCGTCGTCTGCTGCAGGTGTAACGTTCGTCTCACCTCGTCGTCTGCTGCAGGTGTAACGTTAGTCTCACCTCGTCGTCTGCTGCAGGTGTACCGTTAGTCTCACCTCGTCGTCTGCTGCAGGTGTAACGTTAGTCTCACCTCGTCGTCTGCTGCAGGTGTAACGTTAGTCTCACCTCGTCGTCTGCTGCAGGTGTAACGTTCGTCTCACCTCGTCGTCTCCTGCAGGTGTAACGTTCGTCTCACCTCGTCGTCTCCTGCCGGTGTAACGTTCGTCTCACCTCGTCGTCTCCTGCCGATGTAACGTTCGTCTCACCTCGTCGTCTCCTGCAGGTGTAACGTTCGTCTCACCTCGTCGTCTGCTGCAGGTGTAACGTTCGTCTCACCTCGTCGTCTGCTGCAGGTGTAACGTTCGTCTCACCTCGTCGTCTCCTGCAGGTGTAACGTTGGTCGTTGGTTGCTTCGAGGCACACAACACCATCGCCGCACAGAAAGCACCACCCCCTCCCGGCGACCAGGTGCTGACGCTGTCACCGGACATTGTGAGGAGATCCCTCAGCAGGATCAACACCCGCAAAGCTCCGGGTCCTGACAACATACCTGGTCGTGTACTGAGAGACTGTGCAGGAGAACTCACGGAGGTCTTCACAGACATCTTTAACATGTCACTGAGTCAGGCGGTGGTTCCCACGTGCTTCAAAGCCACCAACATCCGTCCGGTCCCAAAACGGTCATCTCCCTCCTGCTCCAACGACTACCGTCCAGTCGCACTGACTCCCATCATCATGAAGTGCTTTGAACGGCTAGTCATGCATCATATCAAGGCTGCCCCCCCCCCTCTGGACCCCTACCAGTTCGCATATCGCTCCAACCGGTCCACTGATGACGCCATCTCCACTGCCCTCCACACAGCCCTCACACATATGGACACCAGAAACGCTTATGTGAGAATGCTTTTCATCGACTTCAGTTCAGCATTCAACACCATCATCCCCCAGCAGCTCGTTCACAAACTGGACCAGCTGGGGATCAACACCTCAATGTGCAACTGGCTGTTGGACTTCCTGACTGGGAGACCACAGGCAGTACGGGTCGGCAGCAACACATCCAGCACCATCACACTGAGCACAGGGGCCCCCCAGGGATGTGTGCTGAGCCCCCTCCTCTTCACCCTGCTGACCCACGACTACACACCGATTCACAGCTCCAACCTCTTCGTAAAGTTTGCGGAGGACACGACTGTGGTGGGTCTCATCAACAACAACGATGAGTCAAACTACAGGAGCAAAGTGAGCCGCCTGGCTGAGTGGTGCAGCGACAACAATCTCTCCCTGAACGTGGAGAAGACCAAGGAGATTGTTGCTGACTTCAGGAGACAACACCCCCAGCATGCTCCTCTGACCATCAACGGTGCTGCTGTGGAGAGGGTGAGCAGCACCAAGTTCCTGGTTGTCCACATCTCAGAGGACCTCTCCTGGACTGTTAACACCGCATCACTTGCCAAGAAGGCACAGCAGCGTCTTTACTTCCTCCGCAAACTGCGAAGAGCCAGAGCTCCGGCCCCCATCAGGTACACCTTCTACAGAGGCACCATCGAGAGCATCCTGACCAGCTGCATCTCCGTGTGGTACGGATCCTGCACCGCAACCTGCCGCAAGTCTCTCCAACGCGTCGTGAGAGCAGCTGAGAAGATGGTTGGTGTCTCTCTCCCCTCACTCCAGGACATCTACAGACCCGTCTGACTCCAAAGCCCTCAGCATTGTGAGAGACTCCACCCACCCGTCACACAGCCTCTTCAGTCTGCTGCCATCAGGGAGGAGGCTGCGGACCCTCCGGGCCAGAACCAGCCAACTGAGCGACAGTTTCATCCACCAGGCCGTCAGGATGCTGAACACTCTCCCAGCTCTTCCTCCGTTTCCCGCCTTGCCCCCCCCTCACTCACTCTGACCTCAGTATCTGCATCAGGCACTTTTGGCAGAACTGGACCGCCTACTTTGCACCAGGTCACTTTAATCAGACCGAAAAACTGTTGTTGTCATGTCACAACTTGTTTCTTTTTCTTTAATCTGCACTTTGTGTTTAAAATGTATTTATTGTGCAGCACCGAGGGTTTGAGAGTCACGTAATTTCGATTCTCTGTATGAACCTCACATGTGGTAGAATTGACAATAAACTTGACTCTGAGATATATATATATATATATATATATATATATATATATATATATATATATATATATATATATATATATATATATATATATATATATATATATATATATATATATATATATATATATATATATATAATTAGTTGCACACGAGTTAGATGGGTCATGCTCTTCTACTGTCTTCTACTTTTGGGTTTTGCAATCTGAAGACTTTAGTTAACACGCTTTTAACCACGTGAACTTCTGTGTTTTAGCTGGTTGGCACGAGGAGCTGGACAGGAAACTGTCTCAACACAGTCTGGGAGAACTAACCAAGATCGGCAGCAAAACCACGCTCACCCGCCGGGTAAGCCTGGGAGTGTGTGTGTGTGTGTGTGTGTGTGTGTGTGTGTGTGGGGGGGGGGGGTCTATTCATGAGATCAAACCCGTGTTTGACATGACCATGATCAAAGAGCATGTGGTTCACATGGTTCCAGAAGAACAGAGGCTGTTGAGGAACAAACATGATACATCAGAGTCAATTATTGAAATTATTGAAACGATTAAATGACTCTGATTATATAAATTGTGAAATCATTTAAGCTATTTTACTGAGCTACTGGGTTTAATATCCTAACGTTGTTTGTCTTAGCTAACGGGAAACATTATAAATGAGTCCAAAACATTTGATTCATTTATCTTCTGTTATAAACAAACTTTGCTGCTCAAATGACTATAAAACATAAAGTCTATGTAAAATGAAGCAGCGACATCTTTCCCATCCAACCAGTTTCCAAACGGTAAAAACATCCGAAGCTGTTGTAGCACATCATTCGCTGTCCAGTTTGAAATGTTTCCAAATTGCAGACATTTCTGAGCTGCCCAGGAAGCTGCTTCGAGATGGCTCCCAGTGAGGAAATCAGCTGCTGGCTCCGCAGTTGGTGTGTGGTTGTAAATGATGCTGTAAGAGATGGAAGTACCGTCCTGGGAGTTTCAGTCATTTTGGGGGAATGTTAAATATATTCTTGGGGGCTGATCCTTTTGACCTTCAGCTCAAGATTTTCCTCTGTGAGTCAAATGCTTGAGGTCATGTGACCTGTGCTGTGTGTGAGCAGGACACATACCGGCGGCGTCAGGTGCAGCGTTCTGTGACTCGTCAGATGTCCTTCGACCTGACCAAACTGATGGTGACAGAGGACTGGTTCAGCGACATCAGCCCACAGACCATGAGGAGACTGCTGAACATCGTCTCCGTCACAGGTGAACTTCCTTCTCCCCTTCAGCACCTTGACACACCTGGTTTGTGTGCCAACAGATAGTTTCTGTAGCAGATAAATCCCTGTCTTCCTGTCTGTGTCCAGGTCGACTCCTCCGAGCTAATCAGATCAACTTTAACTGGGACCGCCTGGCATCCTGGATCAACCTCACTGAGCAGTGGCCCTACAGGACATCCTGGCTCATCCTGTACCTGGAGGAAACTGATGGCGTCCCCGAACAGGCCTCTCTCAAGACCATCTATGAGAGGTCAGGAGTCACCCTTGTTTTCATGATGAACCTTGACCTGCAATTCCTCTACTGACCACTAGGGTCTGGATCCAGACCTGAAGCCATATGTTAACTCCACCTGCTGCAGGTGTAACGTTCGTCTCACCTCGTCGTCTGCTGCAGGTGTAACGTTCGTCTCACCTCGTCGTCTGCTGCAGGTGTAACGTTCGTCTCACCTCGTCGTCTGCAGGTGTAACGTTCGTCTCACCTCGTCGTCTGCTGCAGGTGTAACGTTCGTCTCACCTCGTCGTCTGCTGCAGGTGTAACGTTCGTCTCACCTCGTCGTCTGCAGGTGTTAAGTTCGTCTCACCTCGTCGTCTGCTGCAGGTGTAACGTTCGTCTCACCTCGTCGTCTGCTGCAGGTGTAACGTTAGTCTCACCTCGTCGTCTGCTGCAGGTGTAACGTTCGTCTCACCTCGTCGTCTGCAGGTGTAACGTTCGTCTCACCTCGTCGTCTGCTGCAGGTGTAACGTTCGTCTCACCTCGTCGTCTGCTGCAGGTGTAACGTTCGTCTCACCTCGTCGTCTGCAGGTGTTAAGTTCGTCTCACCTCGTCGTCTCCTGCAGGTGTAACGTTAGTCTCACCTCGTCGTATCCTGCAGGTGTAACGTTAGTCTCACCTCGTCGTCTCCTGCAGGTGTAACGTTAGTCTCACCTCGTCGTATCCTGCAGGTGTAACGTTAGTCTCACCTCGTCGTCTCCTGCAGGTGTAACGTTAGTCTCACCTCGTCGTCTCCTGCAGGTGTAACGTTAGTCTCACCTCGTCGTCGTCTGCAGGTGTAACGTTAGTCTCACCTCGTCGTCGTCTGCAGGTGTAACGTTAGTCTCACCTCGTCGTCGTCTGCAGGTGTAACGTTCGTCTCTCCTCGTCGTCGTCTGCAGGTGTAACGTTCGTCTCACCTCGTCGTCGTCTGCAGGTGTAACGTTCGTCTCACCTCGTCGTCTCCTGCAGGTGTAACGTTCGTCTCACCTCGTCGTCGTCTGCAGGTGTAACGTTCGTCTCACCTCGTCGTCTCCTGCAGGTGCAGATGTATGACTAACATTGTATAACTTATTCAGTTAATTTCTTCTGATCCTCTCTCAGAGTGTTGAAGAACATCCCCACCACCAAAGACGTTGAGCCACTACTGGAGATTGATGGAGACGTTCGCAGCTTTGAGGTTTTCCTTTCGTCACGAACGCCCATCTTGACCACCAGAGACATTCGTACATTCCTGCCCTGTACAGTGAACTTAGACCCCAAACTCAGAGAGATCATCTCAGGTAACCACCATGGACAGTTGCGTGCAAGGATGTCACAGAGGATCCAGCCAGCGCTCCTCATCTATTTCATGAGATCTCTTTTTACTGCTCTAGATGTACGTGCAGCTCGGGAACAGATGAACATGGGTGGAGTCACGTATCCGGCTGTCCCACTTCCCGAAGCTCAGCCCCGCCCCACCTCTGTCTACAGCCAGGTCTCGTCCACCTGCTCGCCATCCGCATCATTCAGTGGACCTTTCAACCAGTTAGGAGGTGGCGTTGTTTCTGCACAACCCCACAGCAGCTACTACAGCGGCATGGCTGGCCCACAGCATCCCTTCTACAACAGGGTAAATACAAACCCCATCCCCTTGACCCCACCATTGATCCCCAACTCCTGGTTCAGTTTGGTTTTTCATTCTTCATTTAGCTCTTTATCCATGATTTACAGTGAATCTCTGCTGTCACATGAGCAGCTTTCAACCAATCACCATCAAGCTCCCAGAACCAATCAGCTTGCTCAGGTCCAGATTTGGTTTTTTAAAGTGCTATATTTTGCTCTTCCATGTTTTTGACTCCACAACGTTACAGATTATTATCTTACACTGACTGCAGGTGTGAAATCATGAATGTCACGTCCTTTTATGTGACGACTACTCAGATCCTGGGTGAAGCACAGATAATTTCAGCCCACGTTTAACTTTTATCCTTTAAAGCGTTTCCACTAACGTGAAACACGATTGTGGCAGCTAAGAGAAGACATCACAAAGAGACATCCAGCTGCCGCTTCGGATCCAGCTGCCGCTTCGGATCCAGCTGCCGCTTCGGATCCAGCTGCTGGTCCAGTTACTTTCATGTTTGTTTGTGAACCAAAGCTGCCTGACTTCTTCTTGGTTCTTGAAGAACATTTTTTTCCATCAGGGAGCTTCTTCAGATTAGACTAACTGAAGGAGAGTTTGAAGTAATTTGTAAACCACTGAGCCTCCATTGCTCCTCACAAACCTGGTTTTGGCCATCTACATGTGGATAGTTGGAAACCAGCTAGAAGGAGGTTCAAGGCAGCATGTGTTAGACTGTTGTGATAACTGTTAGAAACCTTCCGAGGACAGAATAAAAGTAGCAATATATGAAAACTTTAAAAGCTGATTCTGATGCTCATGTGTGACGTTGATGTTTTACTGCTTGTCTTTTGACCAGAAACATGTTACAGCAGAGTTTCACTCCTGCATTTGAGTTTTCTTATGTTGACTCACCTCCATGAACATTATTTTGATTTTTTTTTTTGTTTTGCCCCTCCCCCAGCCATATTTCCCTCATCACCTTTACCAGCTGCCACGGCCACTCGTGGCCTCTTTCCCACCACACCTTTATCCACGCCCACTTCCTAAAAGCAGCTTCAGCCGGGATGCCGCTGCACCTGTAAGTACCACCAGCAGCAGGAGTCAAATTGACATCCGTTACTGTCTGTCCGTGAGTCACTGAACATGTGGATTAAGTCTCACCTGAGACAAGCCAATAATCATTTCTGCTTTTAAAGTAGGTGGTCTTTTCACATCTGGGAACTTTATAATGTGTTGTTTTAATGTGATGGACGTCAAGACTCTAGATTCTAAGAGCTGGCACTGGTCGAGTTAAATGTTACTAAAGTTGGCTGATTCCATCTGTCCATCCATCCATCCATCCATCCATCCATCCATCCATCCATCCATCTTCTTTTGCTTATCTGTGGCTGGGGGCAGAAGTCTGAGCAGGGGTGCCCAGACTTCCCTCACCCCAGAGACTTCCTCCTGGGGTACCTTGAGGCATTCCCAGGCTAGCCGAGAGACATTGCCCCTCCAGCGTATCCTGGGTCTTCCCAGGGTCTCCTCCTGGTGGGACATCCCTGGATCACGTCCCTAGGGAGGCGTCCAGGAGGCATCCTACACAGATGCCCAAACCACCTCAACTGACTCCTCGCAATGTGAAGGAGCAGCGGCTCTATCCTAAGCTCCTCTCGAATGGATGAACTTATCACCCTATCTCTAAGGGAGCGCCCAGCCACCATGCGGAGGAAACTCATTCTGCCACTTGTATTCGTGCTCTTGTCGCTTCAACTTACCCAATGTTCATGACCATAAGTGAGGGTGGGAGCGTAGATTGACCGGTAAATCTTGACTTGGCTCTTTCTTCACCATGACGGTCCAGTTCATCAACCACATTACTGTGGAGGCTGCACCAATCCGTCTGTTAATCTCACACTTCATCTTTCCCTCACTCGTGAACAAGACCCTAAGATATTTAAGCTCTTTCACTTGAGGCAGGACATCTCCACCTACCCGGAGAGGGCAAGCCACCCTTTTCCAGTCAAGAACCATGGCCTCGAATTTGGAGGTGCTGATTCTCATCCCAGCTGCTTCGCACTCTGTTGCTAACCGTCCCAGCACATGCTGAAGGTCCTGGCTCGATGAAGCCAATAGGACAACATCATCTGCAAAAAGCAGAGAGGAAATCTTGTGGTTCCCAAACTGGACCCCCTCCAGCCCCTGGCTATGCCTAGAAATCCTATTAACTGGGAACAGGTTTGACTTATTCCCAGCAATGCGAGCCAATTACCTGCTCCGGTCGCACAGAGACCGAACAGCCCATAGCAAAGGGCCCCGGACCCCATACTCATGGAGCACCCCCCACAGAATACAGAAGGCGTATGCTTTCTCCAGATCCACAAAGCGCATGTAGACTGGTTGGGCATACTCCCATGAACCCTCCAGCACCCTGCGTAGAATATAGAGTTGGTCCAGTGTTCCACGACGGAGACCATATTGTTCCTCCTGAATCCAAGGTTTGACTATCAGCCTCAGTCTCCTCTCCAGGACCCTGGCGTAGACTTTCCAAAGGAGGCTGAGAAGTGTAATCCCCCTATAGTTGGAACACACTCTCTGGTCCCCTTTTTTAAACAGAGGGACCACCACTCTGTTTGCCACTCCAGCAGCACTGTCCTCTGCCTCTATGCAACGTTGCACATGCGTGTCAACCAAGACAGCCCTACAACATCCAGAGACTTGAGGTACTCAGAGCGAATCTCATCCACCGCCATTGCCGTATAGACTAAGGTAGTCCATACGGTCCATACGGACTACCTTAGTGACTTTGGCTTGGGCGATGGAAAAGTCCCCAGCCTCTGCTTCCTCAGCAGAAGGCATGTTGATGGGATTGAGGAGATCCAACAATGTATTCCTTCCACTGTCCGACAATGTCCCCAGTTGCAGTCAGCAGCTCTCCACCTGCACCATAAATGGTGTTGGCAGGGTACTACTTTCCCCAGCTTGCCAGAATCTCTTGGATGCTGACCGATAGTCTTCCTCCATGAGTTTTTGCCTCTTGGACTGCCCGAGCTGCGACTTGCTTGGCCTGCCGGTACCTGTCAGCTGTGTCACAAGTCCCACAGGGCAAAATGGCCCGATAGGACTCCTTCTTCAACCTGACTCCATCCCTTACGTCCAGTGTCCACAGGCTGTGTCCACAACTTCGAGCTGCTACGGTAACAATGAAGGAGGAGAGGTCTACTCCCGGAGATGGGAGTTGAAGACCTCACTGACAGAGGGCTCAGCCAGACGTTCCCAACAGACCCTCACAATACGTTTGGGCCTGCCCGGTCTGTCCGGCTTCCGCCTCCGCCAGCGTATCCAACCCACCACTAGGTGGTGATCAGTTGACAGCTGTGAGAGAAATATTATATTCACATAGTACTAGTTTGAATCACTTATTCTACTAAGCAGTTTAAACATTGTCTGAACTTAATCCGACCCTAAGTGAACATGCTTTAAGTACAAGCCTGTTCTTTGTATGTTCACTGTGTAGCCTGTGTTTAATTTATGTCAAGGATAACAGACTTTGTTTGTCAGGGGTCTTGCAGACGTATTTCATGTGAGACAAGCTCTGCCATTTAGGGAGCTATGCAGCTGTAACTCATGTGACGTTTCGTGATTCAGATCATATAAAAACTGGTCTCTTCTTCTCTACGGCAGAACTCTCCAAGTGAGACTTCTCTGCACGTCGGATCAACGTGTATCTTGTAAATAAACCTTTGTGTTAAACTTGAAACTGTTTGCTCTCTCTCATTTGCATTCCAGTAAATTTCCACCACAACAGCTCAGCGCCCCCTCCTTGAACCGCCACCTTAATGTGGTGGAGGGGTTTGTGTGCCCGAAGGATCCTAGGAGCTATGTTGTCGGGGCCATTGTGCCTCTGGAAGGGTCTCCCATGGCAAACAGGTCCTTGGTGACGGGCCAGACCAAGAGCGGTTCACAGATCCCTCATGCAGAACATACCAACAAGGATCGTTACGTCGCCCGGATTGGCGTCACCGGGGCCCCACCCTGGAGCCAGGCCTGGGGTTGGAGCTCGAAGGCAAGCACCTGGTGGCCGGGTCTTTGCCCATGGGACTCGGCCGGGCTCAGCCCGAAATGGCGACGTGGGCCCGCCTTCCAGTAGGCTCACCACCCGCAGGAAGAAGCATGAGGGGTCGGTGCAATGTGGTTTGGGCAGCGGTCGCGGCGGGGTGCCTCGGCGGCTCAATCCCTGGACCAAAACCCTAGCAATGGGGACATGGAATGTCACCTCGCTGGGGGGGGAAGGAGCCGGAGCTTGTGCAGGAGGTTGAGAGATACCGACTAGAGATAGTTGGGCTCACCTCTACGCACAGCCTGGGCTCTGGAACCCAGCTCCTTCAGAGGGGCTGGACACTCCACTATTCTGGAGTTGCCCACGGTGAGCGGCGACGGGCTGGTGTGGGCCTGCTTATAGCCCCCCAGCTCAGCCGCAATGTGTTGGAGTTTACCCCAGTGAACGAGAGGGTTGCTTGCTTGCGCCTTCGGGTCGGGGAAAGGTTCCTTACTGTTGTTTGTGTCTACGGGCCGAACAGCAGTACAGAGTACCTGGCCTTTTTGGAGTCTGTGGAAGGGGTACTTGATAGTGCTCCAACTGGGAACTCCATTGTTCTACTGGGGGACTTCAATGCCCACGTGGGCAATGACAGTAAAACCTGGAGAGGGGTGATTGGGAGGAACGGCCTCCCCGATCTGAACCCGAGTGGTGTTCTGTTATTGGACTTCTGTGCTAGTCACAGTCTGTCCATAACAAACACCATGTTTGAGCATAAGGGTGTTCATCAGTGCACGTGGCACCAGGACACCTTAGGCAGGAGGTCAATGATCGACTTTGTTGTTGTTTCATCTGACCTCCGGCCGCATGTCTTGGACACTCGGGTGAAGAGAGGGGCTGAGCTGTCAACTGATCACCACCTGGTGGTGAGTTGGATGCGCTGGCAGAGGAGGAAGCGGGACAGACCGGGCAGGCCCAAACGTATTGTGAGGGTCTGTTGGGAACGTCTGGCCGAGCCCTCGGTCAGGGAGGTATTCAACTCACACCTCCGGGAGAGCTTTTCCCGGATTCCGAGGGAGGCTGGGGACATTGAGCCAGAGTGGACCATGTTCTCTGCCTCCATTGTTACCGCGGCAGCTCAAAGTTGTGGTCGGAGGGTCTCAGGTGCCTGTCGTGGCGGTAATCCCCGAACCCGGTGGTGGACACCGGAAGTAAAGGATGCCGTCAGGTTGAAGAAGGAGTCCTATCGGGCCTTGTTGGCCCGTCGGACTTGTGACACAGCCGACAGGTACCGACAGGCCAAGCAGGCCGCAGCTCGGGCGGTCCGGGAAGCAAAAACTCGAGTCTGGGAGAAGTTCGGTGAGGCCATGGAGGAGGACTATCGGTCGGCACCGAAGACATTCTGGCAAACCGTCCGGCGCCTCAGAAGGGGGAAGCGGTACCCTGCCAACACCATTTATGGTGTGGGTGGAGGGCTGCTGACCGCAACTGGGGATATTGTCGGACGGTGGAAGGAATACTTTGAGGATCTCCTCAATCCCACCGACATGCCTTCCGCTGAGGAAGCAGAGGCTGGGGACTGTACGGTGGACTCTTCCATCACCCAAGCTGAAGTCACTGAGGTAGTCCGTAAACTCCTTGGTGGCAAGGCACCGGGGGTGGATGAGATTCGCCCTGAGTACCTCAAGTGTCTGGATGTTGTGGGTCTGTCTTGGTTGACACGCATCTACAACATTGCATGGAGGACGAGGACAGTACCACTGGAGTGGCAAACTGGGGTGGTGGTCCCTCTGTTTAAAAAGGGGGACCGGAGACTGTGTTCCAACTATAGGGGGATCACACTTCTCAGCCTCCCTGGGAAAGTCTACTCCAGGATACTGGAGAGGAGAATTCGGCCGATAGTCGAACCTCGGATTCAGGAGGAACAATGCGGTTTTCGTCCTGGTTGTGGAACACTGGACCAGCTCTATACTCTCCGCAGGGTGCTGGAGGGTTCATGGGAGTATGCCCAACCAGTCTACATGTGTTTTGTGGATCTGGAGAAAGCATTTGACCGTGTCCCTCGTGGTATCCTGTGGGAGGTGCTCCGTGAGTATGGGGTCCGGGGCCCTTTGCAATGGGCTGTTCGGTCTCTGTACGACCGGAGCAGGAGTTTGGTTCGCATTGCCGGCAATAAGTCAGACCTGTTTCCGGTGCATGTTGGACTCCGGCAGGGCTGCCCTCTGTCACCGATCCTGTTCATAATTTTTATGGACAGGATTTCTAGGCGTAGCCAGGGACCGGAGGGGGTCCAGTTTGGGAACCACAAGATTTCATCTCTGCTTTTTGCGGATGATGTTGTCTTGTTGGCTTCATCGAGCCAGGACCTACAGCATGCGCTGGGACGGTTTGCAACCGAGTGCGAAGCGGCTGGGATGAGAATCAGCACCTCTAAATCCGAAGCCATGGTTCTCGACCGGAAAAAAGGTGGCTTGCCCTCTCCGGGTAGGTGGAGATGTCCTGCCTCAAGTGGAGGAGTTTAAGTATCTCGGGATCTTGTTCACGAGTGAGGGAAAGATGGAGCGTGAGATTGACAGGCGGATTGGTGCAGCGTCTGCAGTTATGCAGTCGTTGTACCGAACTGTGGTGGTGAAGAAGGAGCTGAGCCGTAAGGCAAAGCTCTCAATTTACCGGTCAATCTACGCTCCCACCCTCACCTATGGCCATGAACTTTGGGTATTGACCGAAAGGACAAGATCACGGATACAAGCGGCCGAAATGAGTTTCCTCCGCAGGGTGGCTGGGCGCTTCCTTTAGAGATAGGGTGAGAAGCTCAGTCATTCGGGAGGAGCTCGGGGTCGAGCCGCTGCTCCTTCACATTGTGAGGAGTCAACTGAGGTGGCTTGGGCATCTGTATAGGATGCCTCCTGGACGCCTCCCTAGAGACGTGTTCCAGGCATGTCCCACCGGGAGGAGACCCCGGGGAAGACCCAGGACACGCTTGAGGGACTATGTCTCTCGGCTGGCTTGGGAACGCCTCGGGATTCCCCCGGAAGAGCTGGAGGAAGTGTCTGGGGTGAGGGAGGTCTGGGCATCCCTGCTTAGACTTCTGCCCCCGCGACCCGGCCCCGGATAAGCGGAAGAAGATAGATGGATGGATGGAACAGCTCAGCGCCTATCTTTACCAGAGTGTCCAAGATATGCAGCTACAGGTCAGATGATGTTCGTCATGGACAGACCGTGACTAGCACAGAACTCCAATAACAGAGTACCACAGAACTGGTTCTGATCAGAGTGGTTCTGATCTCCCAATCACCCCCTCTAGGTTTTACTGTCATTGCCCACGTGAGCATTGAAGCCCCCCAGTAGAACAATGGAGTTCCCAGTTGGAGCACTATCAAGTACCCCTCCCACGGACTCCATGAAGGCCAGGTACTCTGTACTGCTGTTCGTAGGAACAAACCACAATGAGACCTTTCCCCAACCCAAAGGCTTAAGGAAGCGACCCTCTTGTTCACCGGGGTAAACGCATGGTGGCTGAGCTGGGGGTCTATAAGCAGGCCTACACCAGCTTGTCAACGCTCACACTTGTCAACTCCAGAGTAGTGGAGCTTGAGGATCTTAAGGAGCTGGGTTCCAGAGCCCAAGCTGTGCGTGGAGATGAACCCGATTATCTCTAGCCAGTACCTCTCAACTTCCTGCACAAACTCCAGCTACTTGCATTTCATTTCCCCATTGCCAGAGTTTTGGTAAAGGGATTGGGCTGTCGAGGCACCTCGCCACGACCGCTACCCAATACATTGGACCTACCCCTCATGAATGTTTCTGCAGGTAGTGAGCCTACTGGAATGCGGGTCCTCGTTGTCCTTTCAGTCCGGGTCCCATGGACAAAGACCCGGCCACCAGGAACTCTCCTTTGAGCCCCAGGCCTGGCTCCAGGGTGGGGCCCTGGTGATACAATTCGGGCGAAGTAACGATCCTTGCTGTTAATGTGTTCATGAGGGGGTAGTGAACCGCTCTTAGTCTGGCCCGTCACCCAGGGTCTGTGTGCCATGGGAGACCCTACCAGAGGTGTGATGCCCCGACAACATAGCTCCTTGCATCCTTCGGGCACACAAACCTCTCCACCACGATAAGGTGGTGGTTCAAGGAGGAGTAGCTGGTTCCAGTAAACTAGTAATGTCAATCAAGGTTAAGGTAAATAAAGTTAGCTGTAGTAATGTCAGGTGGGTAAAATGTAACTAAAGTTAGCTGGTTCTAGTTTAAAACAAAGTTATTCATCCCTGTTCATAAAACCATGTGCTTCTGATCTTCCTGTACTCTTCTTCTGCTGTTGTTGGACCAGTTGCTGATGTTTGTTGTCAGTTTCATTCCTCTGTGTGTCGTAGCTCATATGCGTTTTCCTGACGTTTTCATCTTGTCTCTGTCCGTCTGCAGTGTAAGGGTTCATCTCTAAGAAGGAAGCAGGTATTGAATTTTACCTGAAATCACCACCCCACTCCCCCTCTGATGTCCACAACAAACCTCGGGTTTGGGATGACTACTTCCTGGCAGCTCCAGTTTTCAGACATATACCCCAGCAAATATTCTCACAGTCCTTATGGTTCCTTCAGCTCAGTTTGAGCTGAGTGTCTGTGGTTAATGCCTTTGTGGTTATGGTCCCAATAGTCTTAGTTCGGCCTTAGTTTGGCAGCAGTCCGGCCTTGAATTGTGGACCCCCGCCCCTTTGTGTTCAGTGCAGGGGTGTACAGTTCTTTATGGAGGGGTTGGATTACTGCTAATGCTAACCCCAACTGTTGCTGCTCTAGGAACGTAACATACTCTTTAGTTTCTATTGGCCTACAATTTCACTACAAAGTCAAAACCCTGGAAGACACCTCAGCATTCATACCGTTAACTCAGAACTATTAAAGCTGCAGTCAAGAACTTCCCAAAAATCCAGTACCAGCACACAAAGTTCATACCCCTCCCAACCTTTCCGCTTTCTATCTCGCCCCTCCCCCTGCTGTGTGAGTGTCCTCGTGAAAGCGCTTTATCTGATTTGTAACGTGGACAGTTACGTTACTACGGAAACCCGAGGTTGTCAGAGAACAGATACCTGAGAAGAAATCAGTAGTGGAACAAATGGAGGTAAATAAGTTTTATATGAACTAACGGTATCTGGATGCACTGCTACATAACGTGACTTTTAGTTTTTACTTTGACTTGGTGAGGGAGTTGTCCTCAAGCATTTACATGGACGTCAGGGCGAGACGGTGTCTGAAAACTGCACAAACATGTTTGTTTGGTACTGCAACCAGATTCATGTAGTAGAGGAAACCAAACCCACACATGCAAATAACGTTTGAATAAATAAATAAAGCCAATAATAAAAATAACCTCCTTAGCTTAGACTGCAATCTTCATCTTTTACAATGAGCAGTCATTACTGTACACTAAACAGACTGCTCCAAAACGGCAAAAAATAAATCAGGCGAGCTAAAATGAGATTATTTCCTGTCAAGAAGAAATGGTGCTGATTCCACATCCAACTGAAAAGTCCTGCCGCTCCCTCCACCGCTGCAACACCGTTCTAATAGTCACCAGAGGTTTAGTTCAGGCGCGTCGTTTCTGACATTTGTTGTTGGGTTTTTTTGCGGTGATTGAATGTCCACATGAAGCACAGGGCTGGAGGGGACGGAGGTTGTCTGGATCAGGGGTGGGCAATCATTTTTTCCATGGGGCCACAGGAGAAACGGCCAAAGTGTAGCCAGCGTTCAGCGTTTGCGAACCAGAGTTCAGTCATCTGAACTGAATGTAAGCCACATCTGAACCAGAGTTCAGCCCAAACTCAGCCGGTTGCTGTGGACATAAAGATCTAATGTTCCAACGGCTGTATTTCCCAGCATGCATCTCCCCTGGTCCACCCCTAGCTTTAGTAGTTGCTTGATCTGCTCATTCTGGAAACTTTTGCTTTCATCACTGACAGCTTTGTACAACCTACGGGGCAGGAAAAGGAACAAAATTCAACTCTGACAAGGATCTGGATCCAGACTGATCTGACTCATCCAGTTGGAAGCACTCAGTGTGGTGATGATGAGCACTGGTATAGTTGCGTGTTAGTGCCATTATGTGAACCTGAAGATTATCTGAAAACACCAAACCAGACCTGCGAACTGCTCGGTCTCGGGCTGCTACCAATCAGATTTTGGATTGGTTTGACTGGAGATTGGAGTCAAATGCAGCCCAGATGCTACAGAAGATGATCTTTAGTTTCTAGCCCATCTGCTTCTTCTGAACATAGTCTGAAAACCACATCCAGAACCATGATTGCTAATTTTTGGGTTTCTGTAAAACCAGTAACATGTAGAACCAAGGCAGAACCAACCAGCATGTCCAGCCTGAAGCACATCAGCTTTAGACAACCGTCAATAAAGTCTATGTCAAAGCAGCCAATAAGGACACAGCATCATCCATGTGCTGCTTGTCAGCTGTCTGATTGGTTTAAAAACAGGACTGAAGTCTGCTTCAGTCTGGATTAGAAATCTGTCTACAAGTGTGAACACACACTGTACATGTGAAGGCGGGGCTCCACCGGCTTGTCGCTTATCTGAATTCTGTCCCTCTTTCTGCTTCGTCAGACCCTCGCCCACCATCACCCCCTCCCCCACTGCACTCTTAAACCAGCAGCAGTTTAAATTTACCATCTAAAACATGAGCTTCAGATTTAAAAGCGTCTTAACGCATTTGCAGCCTCCTCTGCAGGAGGGTTAAAACACTGATTGATGACAGATGGCTTCCTACTGTCCTATAGGGTCATATGAGTAAACTTCAAAATGTAGTCATGTATTGATTGGCTCCCTGGTTTAACCCTGTCTAGGAACACGAGTATCATCTGACGACCACAGGTCTTAGTATTAGACAGGAGCAACCTCGGAAGTAGATGAAACTGCAAGCAGATGTGTTTTTAACGCCTATGTGTGTACATGCACGCACATGTGTTCAGGGTGCACCCTCCATCATTAGCGGGACTCCGTCCGTCCTCCTCAGCTCCATGACGACGGATGCTGTTTGCGAGCGTGTGCGGCAGATGGAAGGCATCGACCAGAACCTGACTGGACAGTACACCGCAACCATCAGGAAGGTCAGTGACGTGTCATTCGGGAACATTGAGCAGCCTTATTGATTGATTCGTCTGAGGCTTATCAGTAGATCACATGAGACCGACTGTTGAGGATGCTGCTGGTTGATTTGAGTTGAGGTAGTAGGTATCCTGGTTTAGGGTCAGTCTGAGGGTGTTCCTTGGATTGGTCTTGAACTAAGGATGATCTAATGAAATCACTCTTTGAAAGATTTTCCTCACAGATCAATCCTGAGGCCTAAGGCTGTTCATAGAAGATCAGTTGTGGAAATAAGAGTGTCCCTCATGGGTGGGTCTTTACCCACTTATATCTATTCAGGGTCCCAGATATTAGAGTTTGGAAGGGGACCACGCTGACCTGCTGATCCAGGATCATCAGCTGACCATCACAGTCGAACACCTGATCCAACTGTGACGGTCGTATGAGGCGACTGATCCAGTCTGGGAGCATTTTCCTTCTGTTAACATGCGTGTTATCCATGATGCACAAATGTGTTTCACAAATGTGGATGGATCTTGCTCTGGTCCAACTTGTGACTCATTCATTGGCAGTTGCTGTGTTAGGAACAGACCTCCAGCAGGAGCTGCAGGATTCCAGAAAGTGTACTTTCTTAAATGATGGACCTCCTCTAGTGGGGTTACCTTCAGCATCCCTGGACCTCCTCATGTGGGGTTACCTCCAGCATCCCTGGACCTCCTCATGTGGGGTTACCTTCCAGCATCCCTGGACCTCCTCATGTGGGGTTACCTTCCAGCATCCCTGGACCTCATCATGTGGGCTTACCTTCAGCATCCCTGGACCTCCTCATGTGGGTTTACCTTCCAGCATCCCTGGACCTCGTCATGTGGGGTTACCTTCCAGCATCCCTGGACCTCGTCACGTGGGGTTACCTTCAGCATCCCTGGACCTCGTCACGTGGGGTTACCTTCAGCATCCCTGGACCTCCTCATGTGGGTTTACCTTCCAGCATCCCTGGACCTCCTCATGTGGGGTTACCTTCCAGCATCCCTGAACCTCTTCACGTGGGGTTACCTTCAGCATCCCTGGACCTCATTGTGTGGGGTTACCTTCAGCATCCCTGGACCTCATTGTGTGGTGTTACCTTCCAGCATCCCTGAACCTCCTCGTGTGGGGTTACCTCCAGCATCCCTGGACCTCGTCGTGCGGGGTTACCTTCCAGCATCCGTGGACCTCCTCATGCGGGGTTACCTTCCAGCATCCGTGGACCTCCTCATGCGGGGTTACCTCCCGGCATCCCTGGACCTCCTCATGCGGGGTTACCTCCGGCATCCCTGGACCTCTTCAGAAGGATCCTCTTGGTAACCTAAATCGGCTGATGATCCAGTCTTCACCCTGATCCGGCAGCGTATGGCTCCGGATGGCTCCGGATCCTGCATTTGGCTCTGGATTTGATCAAACATCAATAGCTGTGATAATAGTTGTTTTTAGTATTAGGAATGTTTGCAGACTGGGTTCTAACAAGGTTCTGCTTCATGTTCTGGTTCCAGGCCAACGTGAACGGCAGAGTTCTGTCTCAGTGCAATATTGATGAGCTGAAGAAGGAGATGAACATGAGCTTTGGCGACTGGCAGCTGTTCAGAGCCATGGTAGGTCTGCCGAGCACACACTTCAAGTACGTTTTAAAACAGAACTGGTTTTAGGTCTGACCCAGCTCTGCCTCCTACTGCAGGTTCTGGACCTGCGTCACATAGAGGGCCAGGTGCTGAATGAGGAAGCTGCCAGCGAGCAAGGCAGCGTCGTGGGTGGTCACACTGAAGCAGGGAGGCGAACTGTGGCCCCGCCTCATGCCGGCGCCACCCAAACAGACGCATCACCAATGTACAGCTTCAATCTGAGCTTCGAGGAGCTGAGTGGCGTGGGATTGGACGAGGCACCACGACACCACGGACAGGCACCGTGGATGGTAACCGTAACCTTAAAGTCCAGCACCACAGTTAACAGGATTCTGATCTGATATTGAACAGATTTGATCAGTTATCAGCAATTTTCAAGCAAAGTACACTCAGATGAATCACACCTGGGCTTGTTCCAGTTATCAATCGTTAACTGTCCCGGTTTATTGACGGTCTGCTGTCCCGGTTTGTTGACTGTTGGCTGTCCCGGTTTATTGACGGTCTGCTGTCCCGGTTTGTTGACGGTCTGCTGTCCCGGTTTGTTGACGGTCTGCTGTCCCGGTTTGTTGACGGTCGGCTGTCCCGGTTTGTTGACGGTTGGCTGTCCCGGTTTGTTGACGGTTGGCTGTCCCGGTTTGTTGACGGTTGGCTGTCCCGGTTTGTTGACGGTTGGCTGTCCCGGTTTGTTGACGGTTAACCAACATGATCCACTGAGTGGTGCCTTTCACCTTCTCTGTTTCTCTTTGTCTTCTCTGTCTCTGCTTCACCTCAACCATCATTTATTAACAATATCCCATAAACTTAATTGTGGTCCATTGTTCTTGTAGTTTTTTGTGCTTGTCTGGCCCTTCTTTTCCTCTTCTTTGCATGTTCTGCAGACCAGAACCTCAGGAGCTGCTTGCTGACCTGCAGTTCCACCTCTGACCATCCCAGTGTCTGTCTTCACCTGTCTGTATGGATGTCTGTTGGATACTTGCTGACATCCTGACCTGCAGTCCTCATCCCCTTGTATCACCGTCTATCCATATATCACCCATATTCACAGAAGTCTAATTGGACTACTGATGATAGTATCCTGTCTTGTACCTTTGACGGTGTCTCTATGTCTCTATTCTTTCTTATTTCTTGCTCTACCCGGCTGGTCTTCAGCAGGAGGGTCCCCCCTCATGATCCAGGTCCTGGTTCAGGTTTCTTCCCTCTTAAAGGAAAGTTTTTACCTGCTGTTGTTTATGTAATAATTGATCGGGGGGTCATGTTCTGGTCTCTGGAAAGATCCTGGAGACAACTTGTGTTGTAATAGACGCCATATAAATAAAATTGAATTGAATTGAATTAACTGTCCCGGTTTATTGACTGTTAGCTGTCCCGGTTTGTTGACGGTCGGCTGTCCCGGTTTGTTGATTATGTACTTCCTCCATTTGGCTTCAGTGTTGTTCTGCTGTCTGTCCTCAGGGGGGCGCTCACCGCACCGCCAGCATGAACAGCCTCAACTCCCAGGAATCTTCCAATGACATATCCAAGCTGACAGACAAGCAGCAGGCTGAGTACCGCAGCGCCTACCAGGAGTACATCGCCCAGATGGCCCAGCTGGAGATGGGTGGTGGCAGCGGCAGGGAAAAGCCCGTGCAACCACAGCCTGAGCAATTCATGACATCATCGTCTGAGGACAAGGGCAAGGACAGCGCTGAGCAAGATGGACGCAAGTCCTTCAACAAACGGAGCAGTCCCAAGCCGGTGACCGACGGCACCGACTTTGTCTCCAACAGTGATGGCCTGGACCCAATCACAGAGGAGGATGAGAAGGGCGACCATGGGTCCTCCAAGTCCCTGCTAACCCGTAAGAAGTCTGCCGACAAAGGGCTGTTCCAGGGCGCCACTGACCTGAAGCTGAAAGCCGGCGGCGGACTGCGCTACCAGAAACTGACAAGTGATGACGAGGAGTCCGAGGAGTCCGACAACGCTCCCCTGCTCAAAGACAGCAAGAAGGTGGTTGACCAAAAACCACTTGGCGGCTCACTAGCACTCAAGGGGAAGGACTACCTGTCGGATGCCACGCTGGACAAGAAGGACTCATCTGACTCGGGCGTGCGCTCCAACGAGAGCTCGCCCAACCACTCACTGCAGGATGAGGAAGCAGAACTGTCACAGCTGGAACGCTCCGACCTCATCGAGCTGGACGAGGACGGCCCGGCCAGGAAGAACGGTGTACCTGGCGGCCTGAGCGGTCTACAGGACCCAGCTGTCGCCCGCATGTCCATATGCTCCGAAGACCAGTGCAGCCTGTTGGCCAGCAGCCCCGACGAGAGCTGGCCGTCCTCCCGGACCGCTAACCTAAACCGCACGCTCAGCAACGTGACACTCAACAACAACACCAACGCCCAGCCCCGTCTCGAACCCACCTCCTCCACCGCTGATGTCATCGCCCCCCCAACCTCCACAAGGCCCGCGCCCAACAACGAGAACATCCGAGTTGTGCACTTGAAGAGAGGCCTGAAGCCTGGAGACCCCCCAGAGGTTTTCACTGTCGCCTCCGACACTGTCGCTTTTGGCGAAGAGCGCGAGAGCATCCTTTGACCTCATCGCAAAGACGAGGAGTACCCAGGGTCTGTGAGAGATGCCTCCTCCTCTTCAACCAATCAGGAGCTCAAAAGAGCCATCCAACTGTTATAGAAGTGTTGTCCTTGGTGTCGTGGTTGTAGCTGCATGCTCTCTGCTGCCGTCGCTCGTGAACAGGACGCTGCAGCGTGACGTTTGCACATGTTCGTATAGACTAGAAGCTGCATGTTGTCGTGACGTTGTGAAGTTTAATAACAGCACGTACTTATTCTGCTGATAGTTCACATGTGTTCTGGTAACTGCGTGAAGGGGAACGTGGCGTTGTGAGGGAACTGAAAAGTTCCGCATGACCAGTGAAAATCTGGAATCAGTGTCATGGAGGATCTTCATCCAGATGTTGGATTTTACAAGATTTTAAAATATTCTTACTTATTGATATTTCTATTAAATACAGGAAAAGTATAGAAATACCTTGTAATTTAAATTTAAACCCCTCTGTCAGACCATCTGACCATTATTTCAAGGGTCTGGACCGTCACCTTCCACCGACGGCAGCTGTTTAGAAACAACTCAATCCCCACCTCGGGGCAGGGGATGCAGGTCCATGATGGGGTGGTGATGGGGTTTGTGAGCAGCAGCTAGCTGAGATCCATCCATCACTGATCTCCCCAGGCTCAGGTCATGGTGGCAGCAGTGTCATGGCAACGCTTGATCACAGGTGTTTCTGATGTACCTTCAGTTCCTCCTGCTCACTACACAAGGAGCCACGTTTGAAATGGCCCCGCCCCCACTTACATCCCGTATATGCTTGGCCACACTTGGACTGATGATGTTCTTCCTGAAGTGTGAAGTCGACGTCCACCGACTCTTGACAAAAGCAACGCTGCCGCAATGCAGAAAAACCCACAATCCTGCAACTCTTGACTTCGCCTCAGTCTAAGCGAACAAACGGGGAGGCGCAGGATGTTCCCAGCACGTATGTGAGCGGCAGGTAACCAGCGAGGTCTGGACATCCCTCTAACCATCAGCCTCTTCCAGGTCTTTCAGGAGGAAGTTAAGGTGATTCCAGACCGGCTGAGCGATACAATCTCTCCAGTGTGTCCTGGGTCGCCTCAAGAACTCCCCCTTCTCCCCAGGGAGGCTTCCAGGAGACATCCTAACCAGAAGAGCTTTTCCTCCTGTCTCTAAGGAAGAGTCCAGACTATCTTCAGAGGAAGCTCAGCTCAGTCGCTCGTATCCTCCATCTGCTCTCTACCCACAGTTCCATAGGTAAGGGGGGACGTATCCACCAGTACACAGCCTCAGCTCTCTTCAAAACAAAACACCAGAACACGGTCCACATTGCTGCAGATGCTGCTCCACCTTTAGATCTCTTGCTCTGCCTGTGGATCTGCTGCTCCAAACCACCTCGAGTCGTCTCATTTTTGTTTTCTAAACAATAAAGTAATCCAGCTGTGCTGATTCCAGATGTTGAATCCCATCAGTGCTGTAGGATCTACAGGAGTTTGTTCAGTATTAATAGTAACCGTTGACTGTGTTGTGTTGTGTTGTGTTGTGTTCAGACAGGAAGTTGTTGCTTCATGCATCATCAGAACTAGTTTTTATTCTGAGGTTGATTGAGAAATTCTGATCTGTGAAACGCCTGTTCTCCACTTACTTTCTATGACAGAGTCCAACTCTGGCTTAATTCAGTACAATTTGAATCAGTCTCCTTCAGAATAAAAGCCTCACTAATATTGGATGTTTTTAGAGCTTCGTAGTTTAAATTCTGTGGTTTTTCAGTGATTTGGTGGTGATGTTGTGGGATCATGTGACTGTTGTGGACTAGTAAGTTAATAAATCTGGATGTTGAACACTGCTGCGTTACGTTTTTATCATATCAATTTTAAACGCATTAATGTTTGAGGGGGCCGGACTCACTGGTTAATACCACTCTTCATTCTACAAACTGAATATGATCTGTTCAGAGTGGTCTCATGAAGTACCGCAGGTCTGGATCCGGACCCCGGTGGTCAGTGACCCCAGGTCTGGATCCTGAGGAGACCAAACGCCTGCTGGAAGACGAAAACCGTAGTTAAATGTGTTTGGATCCCAGTTTTAGATTTTTAAATCACATTTATATGATCAGTAGTTAAAAGCAACACAGAAGTTACGCTTATTAAATTAAACTACATGCAAAGTGAATATTTCTAACATTTCCAAGTGATTGCTTACATATGTAATTTTTGGGGAAAATCAGGAATTTTTTATGCCAACTTTGATCAGGAGAGTGTGTAAATATGTAAAATAATTAGAGTAAAAAGCGTTGCACTACTTCCATCGTGACTATTTTCAGATCTGGATCAAATCATTTCAACGGTCAAACACGCCGGTGGGCGGGAAGAAGGGGGCGGCAGATGGTTCCGTGATTGGCAGAGAAGGTCCTGGAGGCGGGTAGGGTGTGCTCATGACGGCCGGGGATGGGAGGGAACAAGAGCCAGATGAAGGTCTGTGATTGGCTGAGAATGTCCTGAAGGCGGAAAGCATTTTAGTGAAAGAGCAGTGATTGGAGTGTACACGCGTGGCTTGCAGGAGCAGCCGGTTAATTAGACGGTGGTTCGGAGACTCCAGAAGCGGAGCTGCACAAGTCTCACCGGGGACAGGACACGGCAGACGTCTTTTTTCGTTGGTTCATGCACACCCGAGACCATGGTACAGCACACGGAACTCACCGGGGCCGTGGCCGGGGCCAACACCGAGCGGGAAGCGAGTGCGCTACCGGCAGCTCCAGCCCGCAGCTCCGCTCCGCTGAAGTCGGATTGGTGTCGGAGCTCATCGGGCCACATCAAGAGGCCCATGAACGCATTCATGGTGTGGTCGAAGATTGAGCGGAGGAAGATCATGGAACACAACCCCGATATGCACAACGCCGAGATTTCAAAGCGGTTGGGGAAGCGCTGGAAGATGCTGAATGACGCCGAGAAGGTGCCGTTCATCCGGGAGGCGGAGCGGCTGCGGCTCCAGCACATGGCCGACTATCCGGACTACAAATACCGGCCCAGGAAGAAGCCCAGGACGGAAGGGGCGGCGCTGCCTGCGGCGACGGTCGCTCAGTCTCTCTCCACTTCCAGGAAACGCTCCAAAGGGGAGCCCAGGAGGGGGGCGGGGGGAGCCGGACGAGGGTGCGGCCACCTTCTGCAGCACCGGCACTCGGACCTCCGGTACCGGTACGTGATCGGTACCAGCCTTAAGAACCTAGACTCTACTGATGATGATGATGAGGAGGAGTGTGAGGTGGCGTGTGAAGGGGACCGGGACCAGCCGTCTCCGTCTAACCCTAGTTTAAGTCTTGGCACTGCTGAGCCAGACAGAACTGTTTCATATGACCCTCCCTGTCACCTCCTCTTCAGGTTAAAGAACATCACCCAGCAGGTGCTATCATCCCCCTCGTATCCAGCCTCCCTGTCCCAGTCTGGATCCAGCTGGTCTTGCTGCGGAGAGGACCTAGACAAGCTCCCTGCCAGGGCGGCAGAGCTCAGCTCCTCCGGTGGCTTGGGTACCTCCTCCGAACCCTGGAACCCTGCCTTCAGCACCATTGGGGTGGCCTCGAATCTGTCCCTGGTGGACCAGGACCTGGACTTGTGCAGCAGCAGGGGCAGCCACTTTGAGTTTCCGGACTACTGCACCCCCGAGTTGAACCGAATGATCGCAGGGGGGTGGCTGGAGGCCAGGTTCTCCGACCTGGTCTTCACCTACTGACTGCCGGGGTGGTGGTAACGCAGCTGGTTCATCCTGACTATAAAGATACACTAGCCAAACTCTTCTGAACCACCAGGGGTTGCTGAGCCCCCCCCCCCCCCCCACACACACACACACACACACACACACACTACATCACTGCTTCCATCTATGACTAAGACGCCATGGGGCCTCAGCAACATATATGCTCACTAACTTCTTGTAGCCGAACTTGAACTGCAGGACCTGTGTCCTCCATCACCATTGGCCATCTGATCCTAACTGAACTCCATCATCATCATCATCTGGCATGTCACTGCCCATCCCTGAGCTGGTTTGGGAGGATCCAGTCAGGGACTTGGACTCCACAGGGTGAAATGTGAAACTAAACTCCCCCTTCTTGAACTTTTGCCAAGAGTTTTCAGATATAGTTTTGTGTTTGTGGACTCTGAGCCAGGACCTGGACTATTACTGGACTAGTACTACTACTTCAGGACTGGTTTATTTTCCTTTTTGAATTTGTAACATGTTCATAGCTTTGGAGCTTCTTTAAAGAGCCAAAGCCAGTTCTGGTAGTTGGAATCAAACATACCTCGTTTATTTATTTTTATTTTTTACAGAAATACAAAATAAAACTATTTTCAGGTGTATTTTTGTACAGTTAAAGGGAATGTTGGAGGGAGGAGTGGTTGGAGGGAGGAGTAGTGTAAAGTGATTGAGTGTTTGACGATTGCAGCAGAAAGAATCTGCTGTTCATAATTTTTCTGGGTTTTGTTATTGCTTGTTAGTTATGTGGAAACAAAAGAGCCATTCTGAAGTTGTTGTTTTTTCGTAACTTTAGTGTGTGTGTGTGTGTGTGTGTGTGTGTGTGTGTGTGTGTGTGTGTGTGTGTGTGTGAGTGAGTGAGAGAAACCGAATAAATCAGCTGGAACCGATCAGCTGCTGAGTCTTTATTGATCCATATTTGACTGCTGGTCTCAGGTTGGCTATCAAGCTTCGTAAAAAGATGTCTTTTGTTTTTGTACTTGGGGTTTATTTATCTCCAACAATCTAAACTAGCTTTTAGAAACAGGTTTTAACATTCAGTCAGCTGTAACAGTGATGGGCAGTATTTATGGTTTTATTTAAATTCATATTCAAGGACAAAACATATTTGATCATTTGTTTAGGAACCTTAAAAACATATTTCTTTTTGTCTGACTGTAGCCCTAATTTTCAAACCTTGTGACGCCGTCTGGTGGTTTAACTGCATCCGGACTCTTAAATCAAAGATTTATATATTATCTTGTAATGTCAAAATCTGTCTTTAGAAAATGTCTGTCTCGTGGATGAACTGTTTTAAAGAGTTCTGGTGGTAAAAAGAATTGTAGACAATGTCGAGTTGACAGCGTCTAGTTTACGGTATCTAGTTTTTGATGTCTACATGACGATGTTGCGTTGACTCGTTGACAGCCTCTAGTTTATGATATTTAGTTTTTGATGTCTTTATGACGATGTCGAGTTTACTAGCTGACAGCGTCTAGTTTACAATATCTAGTTATGGATTTCTAGATGATGATGTCAAGTTGACTCATTGACAGCGTCTCGTTTACGATATCTAGGTTATGATTTTTAGATGAAAATGTCGAGTTGACTAGGTAACACCGTCTAGTTTATGATATCTAGTTATGTATTGCTAGATGGCAATGTCAAGTTGACCAGTTGACAGTGTCTAGTTTACGATATCTAGTTTGTGATGTGTACATGTCGAGTTGACTAGTTGACAGCGTTTAGTTTACAATATCTAGTTGATGTCGAGTTCACAGCGTCTAGTTTATGATATCTAGTTATGGATGTCTAGGTAACGATGTCTAGTTGACTACTTGAAAACGTCTAGTTTACGATATCTAATTGTTGTCTAGATGATGAAGTCGAGTTGACTAGTTGACAGTGTCTAGTTTACAATATCCCGTTTTTGATGTCTAGACAACAATGACAAGTTGACAACTTCTGGTATACAATGTCTAGTTATGGATGTCTATTTGATGTCGAGTTCACAGCGTCTAGTTTACGATATCTAGATATGGATTTCTAGATGACGACGTTGAGTTGACTAGTTGACAGCGTCTAGTTTACGATATCCAGTTTATGATATCTAGATGACTATGACTTGCTGACTGTGTCTTGTTTACAATATCTAGTTATGGATGTCTAGATGACGATGTAGAGTTGATTAGATGACAGCCTCTAGTTTAAAGCACGTAAGTATGTAAGTACGGTCAAAAACTAGTGAGCTCCTCATGCTCCATTGCTTCACTTCCTGGTTCCAAGATTCACAGTTACGTCATTATACATTATATCTGCCAATAGAAATGCTGGAAACTCTTGGGTAACTATGACACACCTGTTCCTAATAAACTTTAACTAAAACAACACACAATGCCTGAAATGGCTCTTACACACTTGCCTCTAATTGATAAGTCTAGAAACGCATCAATTACTATAGAAACATAAAGAGCCATTACATCGACTATCATCAACACATATGCATCTTAATTAACATGCATAAAACACAACAAATGACTACTTATTAATCAGTCCATCAAGTCCCTTTGATGCCTCTTCTAAAAGACATATCTTGGTGATGGGTCTCTCTAATGTGCCCGTCCTCGTCCGGATGACGATGCTCCGAATTGCTCCCTTTGAGTCAGGCATGGTCTTTATTACTCTTCCCAGCAATCAGGAATTCTGTGGTGCGAGAGAGAGAGGAAGCATGAGCCTGTGATCGCGAGACTCAACGAGACCAGTGCAACAATCAATATAGTAGCCGGTTTGCTGCTAGACTAAACATTTAAACTAGGTTATAAACTAGTTTTCTCATCGGGAATACAATCTCCTTAAAATATCCGAGCGAATCCTGAATTCTTTCACCCTGAAAGAACTCCAACTTTTCATTGATACATTCTTCAATCAGTTTTGTGTCGCAGAAGATGCAAATACAGAGACCAGTATGGAGAAAGTTACGCCAACCCCGAGTAAGAGAACCAGACAATCTGCCGACACGGTGAAAGACATCTCGTTCCACAGAGTCCATCGTATCGGACGTAAAAACCCCGAAAATAAACGACCATGTCTGATTGTGGCTAAATTTGAACATTTCAAACAAAAACAGCAGGTCCAACGCCAGGGGAGGAACCTGAGAGGAACCGACTACGGCATGAACGACCAGTTCCCACGGGAGATCCTGAACAGAAGGAAGGTTCTGTTCCAGATCAGGAAGCAGTTCATAAAAGAAGGGAAAAAGGCGGTAGTCGCGGTGGACAAACTGTACATTAACGGTCAGATGTTTGGTGACCAGAACTTCACTCCCTGGCTCTTCTAAACAGCCGACAACTCATCAGCATCGTTTATTCAAATTATGTGAATTATTAGATCTGCACCTCGGTCTCAGGAATGTAAATGTACATACTCTCATTCTTATGTTTGTTTGATTGTTTTGGTTTATTTTCTTTATTCTCTATGTTTTTTTGTCTTCTTACCCTTTCATCTTCTTTCTTTTCCTTTCACTTATAGTTTTTTTCAAGTAAAGAAAAGGGGAAGGAAAACATCCATTACACACACAATCTGTTCTGAATATCTGACTGTTCACACAAGCGGATTCTCAGGCTTTTCCACACAGCTCCAAGACCCAGACAGGAAGTAGACAATAAAACACCAACAATATAAACTCAGTTAAGTTTGTAAGCTGGAACATCCGAGGAATCAAGTCAAACATTAAAAGAACAAAAATATTCAACTATATAAATAAATTACAAGCTGACATATGTCTGTTACAAGAAACACAAACTTCCAAATCAGACTTAAGGAAATTAATGACTCCACAGTTTAATCACATATATACTGCTGATTTTAATTCAAGGCAAAGAGGAGTAGCAATTTTAATTCACAAAAAATTTTCTTTACTCATAATGACACGGTTGAAGATCCTGAGGGGAGATTCATAATTATTAATATTACAATTGACAACAATCCAATAACAATAGTCAGTATTTATGGACCAAACAAAGACGACTCATCGTTTTTTCATTCTTTCTTTACAGCTATTTCTAATTTCTCCGACTCACCAATAATCATAGGTGGAGATTTTAATACTGTTCTTAATCCGGCTCTAGATAAATCTAACAACTGTAGTAAAACATATAACTACCAATCTTCAGAAACAATCAAACAGTTCATGGAGACTGTGGTCTTGGAGATGGTTGGAGGCTGAAACACCCCAACGATCTCTCACAAGTCCATCAATCTTACTCACGAATCGACTATTATCTCATTAGTAACTCTCTTATCTCCAAAGTGAGTAATATTGTGATACATCCCATCATTATTAGTGATCATGCTCCGATCACTCTGACCTGGAATAAAAGTACATCTATTAAAACCAGCAACAGGTGGCGATTTAACACATCGCTGCTTGAAGACCCTGACTTTGATGACTATATCAAGAGAAACTGGACCTCCTTCCTTGAAATAAATGATTCACCAGAAATATCCCCGTCACTCCTCTGGGAAACGGGCAAAGCTGTGCTGAGAGGACGGATCATTTCATATTCCTCCCATAAGAAAGAGAAGGAAGAGCAGGAACAAAGAAACCTGGAAAAGAAGATAAAACTGTCAAATATCTGGCCAGTCAGATCAAGAAAAACAAGGAAAAATCCAGAATCTCCACAGTTGTTAACTCAACGGGAGACATTGTTCAAGACCCTAAAAGAAATCAACGATGAATTCATGAATTTCTATAGAAAGCTGTATTCATCTACAAACAAATCAGACATATCAGAGATTAACAAATTTCTCAACAATATCAACCTACCAAACCTCACAGAAGATCAGGCTGGAGAACTTGATGTACCTCTAACTCCAACAGAGATCCATAAAGCTCTTCAACTAATGCCTAATAACAAATCACCGGGTCCAGACGGCTTCCCGGCAGAATTTTATAAACACTTTTGGAACATTCTAGCACCCATATTTACAAGATTAATAGCAGAAATTAAGGACAAATCTAAGCTCCCTATAGAGATGATTACAGCGATGATTACTTTAATATTAAAACCTGGAAAAGATCCCACTCTTCCAGCAAGCTACCGCCCGTTATCTCTCATTAATTCAGACACTAAAATTATCAATTTCTAGAATATCTTCAAATTAAATCTATTGTTCAAACAAAAATTAATAGTAAAATACCCAAACTTAACCTTTTACCACAGGGAGAGAAACAGCTCAGGTTGTGTGCTCTGGGTGGGTAACGTATATGTGTGTGTGTGTGTGTTTGTTTGTGTGTCATCACGCTTAGCGAAGCAACCAGTTATTTGTAAGAACCCAGCGTCGTCTAAAAGTGATGGACCTTCCTGAATTCCCCATTTTCTGTTAAACATGTTAAACAGTTTATCCTGCTGGAAACTTCAGACTACTTACTTCCAAAGTATCATCTATTTTTATTACTAGTAACTGAAGGTAATTAGTTACATTTACTGTCTACCAGTTTGGAGTTCCTTTTACCAAAACAACTTGAATGTGACTTAGCATTCTAACGATTGTGGTTACAGATCCAGTAGAGGGTGCTGTGGTGCAGCACCACAAACAACGGCACCCCGCAATCATGCAGGTAGTGTCCACCGCGTCCTGTAGGGGAAAGCAGGTGTGGCGGCCAGCGATAACTGCTACGGGTGCGTCCAAACCTTTGGTGTCCCCAGAAATGTCATCTCAAAGGGAAGTTGAGATGGAACATGAGAGAGAACCAAGACAGAACCAAGAAGAAACCATGACAGAGCCTAGATGCAACCAAGTGGAAACCTGGACTAAACTGAAACAGACCCAAGATGGGACATAGTCAGAACAAAGATGAAACTGAGGAAGAACCAAGCCAGAACCAAGATGGAGTAAAAAAGATGGATCAGAGAGAGAACCAAGACAGAACCTAGACAGAATTTAAGATGGATCTAAGAGAAAACCAAGACAGAACCAAAAGGAAACTGAAATGGAACCTGGAGAGAATTGAAATGGAACTGAGGTGGAATCCATTTGGAACTGAGACAGAACCTCGATGAAATTTAAGATGGATCAGAGAGAGAACCAAGACAGAACCTCGATGAAATTTAAGATGGATCTGAGAGAGAACCAAGACAGAACCTAGACAGAATTTAAGATGGATCAGAGAGAGAACCAAGACAGAACCTCGATGAAATTTAAGATGGATCTGAGAGAGAACCAAGACAGAACCTAGACAGAATTTAAGATGGATCAGAGAGAGAACCAAGACAGAACCTAGACAGAATTTAAGATGGATCAGAGAGAGAACCAAGACAGAACCTCGATGAAATTTAAGATGGATCTGAGAGAGAACCAAGACAGAACCTAGACAGAATTTAAGATGGATCTGAGAGAGAACCAAGACAGAACCTAGACAGAATTTAAGATGGATCAGAGAGAGAACCAAGACAGAACCTAGACAGAATTTAAGATGGATCAGAGAGAGAACCAAAAAAGGACCTAGACAGAATTTAAGATGGATCAGAGAGAGAACCAAGACAGAACCTAGACAGAATTTAAGATGGATCTGAGAGAGAACCAAGACAGAACCAAGAAGAAACCATGACAGAGCCTAGATGGAACCAAGTTGAAACCTGGACTAAACTGAAACAGACCCAAGATGGGACATAGTCAGAACAAAGATGAAACTGAGGAAGAACCAAGCCAGAACCAAGATGGAGTGAAAAAGATGGAACAGAGATGAAACCAAGACAGAACCTAGATGAAATTTAAGATGGATCAAGAGAGAGAACCAAGACAGAACCTAGACAGAATTTAAAGATGGATCTAAGAGAAAACCAAGACAGAACCAAAAGGAAACTGAAATGGAACCTGGAGAGAATTGAAATGGAACTGAGGTGGAATCCATTTGGAACTGAGACAGAACCTCGATGAAATTTAAGATGGATCAGAGAGAGAACCAAGACAGAACCTCGATGAAATTTAAGATGGATCTGAGAGAGAACCAAGACAGAAGCTAGACAGAATTTAAGATGGATCAGAGAGAGAACCAAGACAGAACCTCGATGAAATTTAAGATGGATCTGAGAGAGAACCAAGACAGAACCTAGACAGAATTTAAGATGGATCAGAGAGAGAACCAAGACAGAACCTAGACAGAATTTAAGATGGATCAGAGAGAGAACCAAGACAGAACCTCGATGAAATTTAAGATGGATCTGAGAGAGAACCAAGACAGAACCTAGACAGAATTTAAGATGGATCTGAGAGAGAACCAAGACAGAACCAAAAGGAAACTGAAATGGAACCTGGAGAGAATTGAAATGGAACTGAGGTGGAATCCATTTGGAACTGAGACAGAACCTCAATGAAATTTAAGATGGATCAGAGAGAGAACCAAGACAGAACCTAGACAGAATTTAAGATGGATCAGAGAGAGAACCAAGACAGAACCTCGATGAAATTTAAGATGGATCTGAGAGAGAACCAAGACAGAACCTAGACAGAATTTAAGATGGATCTGAGAGAGAACCAAGACAGAACCTAGACAGAATTTAAGATGGATCAGAGAGAGAACCAAGACAGAACCTAGACAGAATTTAAGATGGATCAGAGAGAGAACCAAAAAAGGACCTAGACAGAATTTAAGATGGATCAGAGAGAGAACCAAGACAGAACCTAGACAGAATTTAAGATGGATCTGAGAGAGAACCAAGACAGAACCAAGAAGAAACCATGACAGAGCCTAGATGGAACCAAGTTGAAACCTGGACTAAACTGAAACAGACCCAAGATGGGACATAGTCAGAACAAAGATGAAACTGAGGAAGAACCAAGCCAGAACCAAGATGGAGTGAAAAAGATGGAACAGAGATGAAACCAAGACAGAACCTAGATGAAATTTAAGATGGATCAGAGAGAGAACCAAGACAGAACCTAGACAGAATTTAAGATGGATCTAAGAGAAAACCAAGACAGAACCAAAAGGAAACTGAAATGGAACCTGGAGAGAATTGAAATGGAACTGAGGTGGAATCCATTTGGAACTGAGACAGAACCTCGATGAAATTTAAGATGGATCAGAGAGAGAACCAAGACAGAACCTCGATGAAATTTAAGATGGATCTGAGAGAGAACCAAGACAGAAGCTAGACAGAATTTAAGATGGATCAGAGAGAGAACCAAGACAGAACCTCGATGAAATTTAAGATGGATCTGAGAGAGAACCAAGACAGAACCTAGACAGAATTTAAGATGGATCAGAGAGAGAACCAAGACAGAACCTAGACAGAATTTAAGATGGATCAGAGAGAGAACCAAGACAGAACCTCGATGAAATTTAAGATGGATCTGAGAGAGAACCAAGAAAGAACCTAGACAGAATTTAAGATGGATCTGAGAGAGAACCAAGACAGAACCAAAAGGAAACTGAAATGGAACCTGGAGAGAATTGAAATGGAACTGAGGTGGAATCCATTTGGAACTGAGACAGAACCTCAATGAAATTTAAGATGGATCAGAGAGAGAACCAAGACAGAACCTCGATGAAATTTAAGATGGATCTGAGAGAGAACCAAGACAGAACCTAGACAGAATTTAAGATGGATCTGAGAGAGAACCAAGACAGAGCCTAGACAGAGTTTAAGATGGATCAGAGAGAGAACCAAGACAGAACCTCGATGAAATTTAAGATGGATCTGAGAGAGAACCAAGACAGAACCTAGACAGAATTTAAGATGGATCTGAGAGAAAACCAAGACAGAACCAAAAGGAAACTGAAATGGAACCTGGAGAGAATTGAAATGGAACTGAGGTGGAATCCATTTGGAACTGAGACAGAACCTCGATGAAATTTAAGATGGATCAGAGAGAGAACCAAGACAGAACCTCGATGAAATTTAAGATGGATCTGAGAGAGAACCAAGACAGAACCTAGACAGAATTTAAGATTGATCTAAGAGAAAACCAAGACAGAACCTCGATGAAATTTAAGATGGATCTGAGAGAGAACCAAGACAGAACCTAGACAGAATTTAAGATGGATCTGAGAGAGAACCTAGACAGAACCTAGACAGAATTTAAGATGGATCTGAGAGAGAACCAAGACAGAACCTAGACAGAATTTAAGATGGATCAGAGAGAGAACCAAAAAAGGACCTAGACAGAATTTAAGATGGATCTGAGAGAGAACCAAGACAGAACCTAGACAGAATTTAAGATGGATCAGAGAGAGAACCAAGACAGAACCTAGACAGAATTTAAGATGGATCTGAGAGAGAACCAAGACAGAACCTAGACAGAATTTAAGATAGATCTGAGAGAGAACCAAGACAGAACCTAGCTGGAACTAAGACAGAAGTGAGACAGTAGCTACAACTTCCATTTAGTGGTTCCTGCAGGATCATGGTGGCTACACAGCGCTTCATGACAGTAAACAAGTATTCCTTCAAGTGAAACGGAAACTGATCTTTCAATGAGAACAAACGTCCTCTGAGCTGCTTTCGGGGCTGGCTTTGGGACGGTTCTTTAACCTGTTTAATTGTGACCTCTGAACTCTTCGCTTCAAGAAGAAGGAAACAACCAACTGCTTTACCCACAGAACTTCTCTTTTTGATGCTGGAACGTCTTGAAGTTTTTAGGAATTCTTAATTGTTTCAGATCAAATGCTTCGTAACATGCATCGCTGAGATCACAACATGTATAATATTACAAAAGATTTTGATAGGAATGCACTTTTTTCTCAGTGTTACAATAATAAGTTATGTATTTATGTAACTGTGTGACTTTTGCTATGTTACTCCCAGGATGGTAAATACAAATATGATAAAAAACAACTCCAGGACCTCGTTCATTTTAAACCCTGTTAGAACTCAGTGGAGGACTTCTTCTTCTTCCTGCAGACAAACACGAACACACTTGTAGTCTGACACGGAGCACACTTCGGAGGTTCCTTCTAACTTTTACTTTTCATCTGCTGGTTTTCTGACTAAAACTTAAACCTGCCTTCATTTTGTAAACTTTATCTTCTAAATCAAGTTGCATAATAAATATCTGAAGATCAGCACCAAAAAACCCTCCAAGACAATCAGTATGAAAAAAGAAAACCAAACAGAGCACACTTCATCATCATAGTCTTCATCATCATAGTCTTCATCATCATAGTCTTCATAATCATCGTCTTCATCATCATAGTCTTCATCATCATAGTGTTCATCATCATAGTCTTCATCATAGTTTTCATCATCATAGTCTTCATCATAGTCTTCATCATCATAGTCTTCATCATCATAGTCTTCATTATCATCGTCTTCATCATTATAGTCTTCATCATCATAGTCTTCATCATCATAGTCTTCATTATCATAGTCTTCATCATCATCGTCTTCATCATCATCGTCTTCATCATCATAGTCTTCATCATCATAGTCTTCATCATAGTCTTCATCATCATAGTGTTCATCATCATAGTCTTCATTATCATCGTCTTCATCATCATAGTCTTCATCATCATAGTCTTCATCATAGTCTTCATCATCATAGTCTTCATCATCATAGTCTTCATCATCATAGTCTTCATCATCATAGTCTTCATTATCATCGTCTTCATCATCATCAGTCTTCATCATCATAGTCTTCATCATCATAGTCTTCATTATCATCGTCTTCATCATCATAGTCTTCATCATCAGTCTTCATCATCAAAGTCTTCATTATCATCGTCTTCATCATCATAGTCTTCATTATCATCGTCTTCATCATCATAGTCTTTATCATTACAGTCTTCACCATCAGTGTTCATCATCATAGTCTTCATACTCATAGTCTTCATTATCATCGTCTTCATCATCATAGTCTTCATCATCATAGTCTTCATCATCATCATCTTCATTATCATCGTCTTCATCATCATAGTCTTCATCATAATAGTCTTCGTCATCATAGCCTTCATCATCATAGCCTTCATCATCATAGTCTTCATCATCATAGTCTTCATCATCATAGCTTTCATCATCATAGTCTTCATCATCAGTCTTCATCATCATAGTCTTCATCATTACAGTCTTCACCATCAGTGTTCATCATCATAGTCTTCATACTCATAGTCTTCATTATCATCGTCTTCATCATCATAGTCTTCATCATCATAGTCTTCATCATCATCATCTTCATTATCATCGTCTTCATCATCATAGTCTTCATCATAATAGTCTTCGTCATCATAGCCTTCATCATCATAGCCTTCATCATCATAGTCTTCATCATCATAGTCTTCATCATTACAGTCTTCACCATCAGTGATCATTATTAGAGTCTTCATCATCATAGTCGTCATCATCATAGCCTTCATCATCATAGTCTTCATCATCATAGTCTTCATCATTACAGTCTTCGCTATCAGTGTTCATCATCATAGCCTTCATCATCATAGTCTTCATCATCAGCCTTCACAATTAGATTTATATTTATAGTTTCATCATCATAGTCTTAATTATCATCGTCTTCATCATCATAGTCTTCATCATCATAGTCTTCATTATCATCGTCTTCATCATCATAGTCTTCATCATCATAGTCTTCACCATAGTCTTCATCATCATAGTCTTCATTATCATCGTCTTCATCATCATAGTCTTCACCATTAGTGTTCATCTTCAAAGTCTTTGTCAGTGGATTCTTTATATATCATAGTCTTCATCATCATAGTCTTCATCATCATAGTCTTCATTATCATCGTCTTCATCATCATAGTCTTCATCATCATAATCTTCATCATCATAGTCTTCATCATCATAGTCTTCATCATTACAGTCTTCGCCATCAGTGATCATTATTAGAGTCTTCATCATCATAGTCTTCATCATCATAGTCTTCATCATCATAGTCTTCATCATCATAGCCTTCATCATCATAGTCTTCATCATCATAGTCTTCATCATCATAGTCTTCATCATCATAGCCTTCATCATCATAGTCTTCATCATCATAGTCTTCATCATCATAGTCTTCATCATTACAGTCTTCGCCATCAGTGTTAATCATCATAGCCTTCATCATCATAGCCTTCATCATCATAGTCGTCATCATCATAGTCTTCATCATTACAGTCTTCACCATCAGTGATCATTATTAAAGTCATCATCATCATAGTCTTCATCATCATAGCCTTCATCATCATAGTCTTCATCATCATGGTCTTCATCATTACAGTCTTCGCCATCAGTGTTCATCATCATAGCCTTCATTATCATCGTCTTCATCATCATAGTCTTCATCATCAGTCTTCACCATCATAGTCTTCATCATCATCGTCTTCATCATCATAGTCTTCATCATCATAGTCTTCATTATCATCGTCTTCATCATCATAGTCTTCATCATCATAGTCTTCATTATCATAGTCTTCATCATCAAAGTCTTCATCATCATAGTCTTCATCATCATAGTCTTCATTATCATCGTCTTCATCATCATAGTCTTCATTATCATCGTCTTCATCATCATAGTCTTGATCATCATAGTCTTCATTATCATCGTCTTCATCATCATAGTCTTCATCATCATAGTCTTCATCATCATAGTCTTCATTATCATAGTCTTCACCATTAGTGTTCATCATCAAAGTCTTTGTCAGTGGATTCTTTATATATCATAGTGTTCATCATCATAGTCTTCATCATCATAGTCTTCATCATCATAGTCTTCATCATCATAGTCTTCACCATTAGTGTTCATCATCAAAGTCTTTGTCAGTGGATTCTTTATATATCATAGGCTTCATCATCATAGTCTTCATCATCATAGTCTTCATTATCATCGTCTTCATCATCATAGTCTTCATCATCATAGTCTTCATCATCATAGTCTTCATTATCATTGTCTTCATCATCATAGTCTTCATCATCATAGTCTTCATTATCGTCATCTTCATCATCATCAGTCTTCATCATCATAGTCTTCATCATCATAGTCGTCATTATCATCGTCTTCATTATCATCGTCTTCATCATCATAGTCTTCATCATCATAGTCTTCACCATTAGTGTTCATCATCAAAGTCTTTGTCAGTGGATTCTTTATATATCATAGTCTTCATCATCATAGTCTTCATCATCATAGTCTTCATTATCATCGTCTTCATCATCATAGTCTTCATCATCATAGTCTTCATCATCATAGCCTTCATCATCATAGTCTTCATCATCATAGTCTTCATCATCATAGTCTTCATCATCATAGCCTTCATCATCATAGTCTTCATCATCATAGTCTTCATCATCATAGTCTTCATCATACAGTCTTCGCCATCAGTGTTAATCATCATAGCCTTCATCATCATAGCCTTCATCATCATAGTCTTCATCATCATAGTCTTCATCATTACAGTCTTCACCATCAGTGATCATTATTAAAGTCATCATCATCATAGTCTTCATCATCATAGCCTTCATCATCATAGTCTTCATCATCATGGTCTTCATCATTACAGTCTTCGCCATCAGTGTTCATCATCATAGCCTTCATTATCATCGTCTTCATCATCATAGTCTTCATCATCAGTCTTCACCATCATAGTCTTCATCATCATCGTCTTCATCATCATAGTCTTCATCATCATAGTCTTCATTATCATCGTCTTCATCATCATAGTCTTCAAATGGATTCCACCTCAGTTCCATTTCAATTCTCTCCAGGTTCCATTTCAGTTTCCTTTTGGTTCTGTCTTGGTTTTCTCTTAGATCCATCTTAAATTCTGTCTAGGTTCTGTCTTGGTTCTCTCTCTGATCCATCTTAAATTTCATCTAGGTTCTGTCTTGGTTTCATCTCTGTTCCATCTTTTTCACTCCATCTTGGTTCTGGCTTGGTTCTTCCTCAGTTTCATCTTTGTTCTGACTATGTCCCATCTTGGGTCTGTTTCAGTTTAGTCCAGGTTTCAACTTGGTTCCATCTAGGCTCTGTCATGGTTTCTTCTTGGTTCTGTCTTGGTTCTCTCTCAGATCCATCTTAAATTCTGTCTAGGTTCTGTCTTGGTTCTCTCTCTGATCCATCTTAAATTCTGTCTAGGTCCTTTTTTGGTTCTCTCTCTGATCCATCTTAAATTCTGTCTAGGTTCTGTCTTGGTTCTCTCTCTGATCCATCTTAAATTCTGTCTAGGTTCTGTCTTGGTTCTCTCTCAGATCCAGTCTTCATCATCATCATCTTCATTATCATCGTCTTCATCATCATAGTCTTCATCATAATAGTCTTCGTCATCATAGCCTTCCTCATCCTAGCCTTCATCATCATAGTCTTCATCATCATAGTCTTCATCATTACAGTCTTCACCATCAGTGATCATTATTAGAGTCTTCATCATCATAGTCGTCATCATCATAGCCTTCATCATCATAGTCTTCATCATCATAGTCTTCATCATTACAGTCTTCGCTATCAGTGTTCATCATCATAGCCTTCATCATCATAGTCTTCATCATCAGCCTTCACAATTAGATTTATATTTATAGTTTCATCATCATAGTCTTAATTATCATCGTCTTCATCATCATAGTCTTCATCATCATAGTCTTCATTATCATCGTCTTCATCATCATAGTCTTCATCATCATAGTCTTCACCATAGTCTTCATCATCATAGTCTTCATTATCATCGTCTTCATCATCATAGTCTTCACCATTAGTGTTCATCTTCAAAGTCTTTGTCAGTGGATTCTTTATATATCATAGTCTTCATCATCATAGTCTTCATCATCATAGTCTTCATTATCATCGTCTTCATCATCATAGTCTTCATCATCATAATCTTCATCATCATAGTCTTCATCATCATAGTCTTCATCATTACAGTCTTCGCCATCAGTGATCATTATTAGAGTCTTCATCATCATAGTCTTCATTATCATAGCCTTCATCATCATAGTCTTCATCATCATAGTCTTCATCATCATAGTCTTCATCATTACAGTCTTCGCCATCAGTGTTAATCATCATAGCCTTCATCATCATAGCCTTCATCATCATAGTCTTCATCATCATAGTCTTCATCATTACAGTCTTCACCATCAGTGATCATTATTAAAGTCGTCATCATCATAGTCTTCATCATCATAGCCTTCATCATCATAGTCTTCATCATCATGCTCTTCATCATTACAGTCTTCGCCATCAGTGTTCATCATCATAGCCTTCATCAACATAGCCTTCATCATCATAGTCTTCATCATCATAGTCTTCATCATTACAGTCTTCACCATCAGTGTTCATCATCATAGTTTTAATTATCATCGTCTTCATCATCATAGCCTTCATCATCATAGTCTTCACCATTAGTGTTCATCATCAAAGTCTTTGTCAGTGGATTCTTTATATATCATAGTCTTCATCATCATAGTCTTCATTATCATCGTCTTTATCATTATAGTCTTCATAATCATAGTCTTCATTATCATCGTCTTCATCATCATAGTCTTCATTATCATCGTCTTCATTATCATCGTCTTCATCATCATCGTCTTCATCATCATAGTCTTCATTATCATCGTCTTCATTATCATAGTCTTCATCATCATAGTCTTCATTATCATCGTCTTCATTATCATCGTCTTCATCATCATAGTCTTCATCATCATAGTCTTCATCATCATAACCGTCATCATCATAGCCTTCATCATCATAGTCTTCATCATTACAGTCTTCACCATCAGTGTTCATCATCGTAGTCTTCATCATCATCGTCTTCATTATCATAGTCTTCGTTATCATAGTCTTCATCATCATAGTCTTCATCATCATAGTCTTCACCATTAGTGTTCATCTTCAAAGTCTTTGTCAGTGGATTCTTTATATATCATAGTCTTCATCATCATAGTCTTCATCATCATAGTCTTCATTATCATCGTCTTCATCATCATAGTCTTCATCATCATAGTCTTCATTACCATCGTCTTCATCATCATAGTCTTCATTATCATCGTCTTCATTATCGTCATCTTCATCATCATCGTCTTCATCATCATAGTCTTCATCATCATAGTCTTCATCATCATCGTCTTCATCATCATAGTCTTCATCATCATAGTCTTCATTATCATCGTCTTCATTATCATAGTCATCATTATCATCGTCTTCATGATCATAGTCGTCATTATCATCGTCTTCATCATCATAGTCTTCATCATCATAGTGGTCATTATCATCATCTTCATTATCATCGTCTTCATTATCATCGTCTTCATCATCATAGTCTTCATCATCATAGTCTTCATCATCATAGTCTTCATTATCATCGTCTTCATTATCATAGTCATCATTATCATCATCTTCATGATCATAGTCGTCATTATCATCGTCTTCATCATCATCGTCTTCATTATCATAGTCTTCATTATCATAGTCGTCATTATCATCGTCTTCATCATCATAGCCTTCATCATCATAGTCTTCATCATCAGCCTTCACAATTAGATTTATATTTATAGTTTCATCATCATAGTCTTAATTATCATCGTCTTCATCATCATAGTCTTCATCATCATAGTCTTCATTATCATCGTCTTCATCATCATAGTCTTCATCATCATAGTCTTCACCATAGTCTTCATCATCATAGTCTTCATTATCATCGTCTTCATCATCATAGTCTTCACCATTAGTGTTCATCTTCAAAGTCTTTGTCAGTGGATTCTTTATATATCATCGTCTTCATCATCATAGTCTTCATCATCATCAGTCTTCATTATCATCGTCTTCATCATCATAGTCTTCGTTATCATAGTCTTCATCATCATAGTCATCATTATCATCGTCTTCATGATCATAGTCGTCATTATCATCGTCTTCATCATCATAGTCTTCATCATCATAGTGGTCATTATCATCATCTTCATTATCATCGTCTTCATTATCATCGTCTTCATCATCATAGTCTTCATCATCATAGCCTTCATCATCATAGCCTTCATCATTACAGTCTTCACCATCAGTGTTCATCATCATAGTCTTCATCATCATCGTCTTCATTATCATAGTCTTCATCATCATAGTCTTCATCATCATAGTCTTCATCATCATCGTCTTCGTTATCATAGTCTTCATTATCATAGTCTTCACCATCATAGTCTTCATCATCATAGTCTTCATCATCATAGCCGTCATCATCATAGCCTTCATCATCATAGTCTTCATCATTACAGTCTTCACCATCAGTGTTCATCATCATAGTCTTCATCATCATCGTCTTCATTATCATAGTCTTCATCATCATAGTCTTCATCATTATAGTCTTCATCATCATCGTCTTCATTATCATAGTCGTCATTATCATCGTCTTCATCATCATAGTCGTCATTATCATCGTCTTCATCATCATAGTCTTCATCATCATAGTCGTCATTATCATCATCTTCATTATCATCGTCTTCATTATCATCGTCTTCATCATCATAGTCTTCATCATCATAGTCTTCACATCATAGCCGTCATCATCATAGCCTTCATCATCATAGTCTTCATCATTACAGTCTTCACCATCAGTGTTCATCATCATAGTCTTCATCATCATCGTCTTCATCATCATCGTCTTCATTATCATCGTCTTCATTATCATAGTCTTCATTATCATAGTCTTCACCATTAGTGTTCATCATCAAAGTCTTTGTCAGTGGATTCTTTATATATCATAGTCTTCATCATCATAGTCTTCATTATCATCGTCTTCATCATCATAGTCTTCAACATCATAGTCTTCATCATCATAGTCTTCATCATCATAGCCGTCATCATCATAGTCTTCATTATCATCGTCTTCATCATCATAGTCTTCATCATCATAGTCTTCATTATCATCGTCTTCATCATCATTAGTCTTCATCATCATAGTCTTCATCATCATAGTCTTCATTATCATCGTCTTCATCATCATAGTCTTCATCATCATCGTCTTCATTATCATAGTCTTCATCATCATAGTCTTCATCATCATAGTCTTCGTTATCATAGTCTTCATTATCATAGTCTTCGTTATCATAGTCTTCATCATCAGTCTTCATCATTACAGTCTTCACCATCAGTGATCAATATTAGAGTCTTTGTAGTAACTGGTTGGCGTCTAATCACTGAATGATGTCTAAACACTGAATTTATACTCACCATGAGAACTGTAACGCAACATGTAAGCTTATTTGTAATGATGAAAGGAGAAGAGCCCGCGGAAGGAAAGATACTGGAAGCAGAGATACTTGTGGGGACCCAGAGAGCCAGCTGCCTCATTAACCTGTCACAACAAAATTATTGCTATATAACAGGGGCAGATAAGGCGTTGAGGCAATGCCTTTTTTTTTTTTTTTTTTTTTTTTTTTCTTCCCTTTCTTGTCAGTGTGGACATCGTGCACACGCTGTATGTACGATGCACACCGAAATTAGTCTCTGCTTTTAACCCATCAACTAGTTTCACTAGTGAGCAGTGGGGCTGCTAGCAGGGCAGCGCCCCGGGGAGCAATTGGGAGTTAAGGGCCTTGCTCAAGGGCCCCCAGTGATTTACCATTGTGGGCAGCCCTGGGCTTGAACCTGGGTCCTCCACGCCCAAGCCCACCACTGTAACCACTAGGCCACCACTCCCTTTGATGAACAGGTGTGGGTATGATGCCCTTGATGTGTGTACACACTGATATCTGGCCTGTAGGACTTAGAAGTAAGGCAGTAGGGAGAAGTGTACCAACATCTTATGATCTGGGTAGTGTAGGAAACAAGGGGCATCATGTGTAAGGACTACCCCTCTAGGTAGAGGAAGGGCCGTGTGTATGTTTTTTAAAAAACCCAGAAGGATCAGACCAGACTCCGGTAAGAAGGATAGATAACACTTAATGGAAGTAAATCAAAGAAGACAGAACAAAGAAGAAAAGGGGCCCAGGGGCGTGTCCCCAAGCCCGAAAAACAGTATAAAAGAAGAGGGTATTTTGTAGATTTTCAGACTTAGCCCGGGCTACTTCTCATGCATGGTGCTATTGTAACTCTACAATAAACGAGCATTAAGACTTGGACGCCAGCTGTTTCTGTCTCATCATTGCTCCGTGGAGACTTCTCATCAGTAATTTACTACTATAGATTTAAGGTTTATTTTTAAGGTAATAGTTAAATAATTGGACGTTGAGAAAATCCACTACATCTTCATCATCATAGTCTTCATCATCATAGCCTTCATCATCATAGTCTTCATCATCATAGTCTTCATCATCATAGTCTTCATCATTACAGTCTTCACCATCAGTGTTCATCATCATAGTCTTCATCATCAGCCTTCACAATTAGATTTATCATTATAGTCTTCATCATTATAGTCTTCATCATTATAGTCTTCATCATTCATCAATCAACTCCATTGAGTCGCTACGCCCGATTGGAGGTCGACACTGACGCAGTAACGTATTGCGTCACTTCCTGTTTGTTGTTGGCGGTCTGTGTCTGTCTGCACGGCGTTACGGGCTCTGATTCTTTGAATCCTTATACTCTGATTTTAGTTTGTTTTGATAATAAAACACTACATCTTGTAAACTTCTCTTTGAATCGAGCACTTGTACCTTTTCTCGGGCGGGCGGTGAGACGGGAGAGAAGGCGGATAGAGGAAACACGGGCAGAGCAAGCAGCCCCGGGGGGCCGAGACAGCCACCACCCGCAGTCGCCAGCATACAGAGCCAAGGCGGAGGAACAGGAACAGGGGGAGAACACAGCCGACACCCAGAGGCCACGCCAGGCCAGGGAAAAGGAGCCCGCCAACACATCCCGGCACACCCGGACGGCGATCTGCCACCACACCACTTCCAACCAGGGGGCCCCCCCAGCAGCCGGCCCCGGTACCAGGCGCCGCAGCCAAGGAGCACCCCCTTTAGCCCAGACACCCCCCCCCCCGCAGGACAAGACCCAGACAGTAGGAGCGCAGGCCAGACCACCAGGCACCCAGCGATCTGCCGGGCCCGTCCAGCACATGTTCCTCTGGTAGTCCCTCATGTGACCCCCTCACCCCACCTGGACCCTTGTTCTCTCAAAATTTTTTTTTTTTTTCTTGTTTGGTTACATATATCTATATACATATATATACATATATACACACACACTTTTTTTTTTCTTTCCCCTTCCTCCCTCCGTTCCTTTGTTAATGTGTTTGGGTGCATTAAAAAGAGCAGCTGGTACATGTATGGTGGGCGCTCCCTACACATACCAGTGCTCTCTATTGTGTATTGGTGTTGTGTATATATATATATATATATATTCATCTATATATGGTTATGGTGCATTAAAAGCATTGAGAAACTGGCATTTGCAGGGTGGATGCCACCCACAGGCCCCAGCTCTCCTTGTCATGTTTGTCTCTGTTTTTTTTATTTTTTTTATTTATTTTTTTTCTTACAATAAAATCTAAACCTAAATGCGGTTATAATACGTTTGAAAGCCTCACGCTTAGTTTAAAACTGCCGAGCTGGAAATCAGAGAAGCCAGTTTTGTTGGTGGTAGTTTGCCGGCCTCCTGCTGGAGCTGGTCTGGAGTTTCTGTCTGAGTTCTCAGATTTTTGATCTGGTTTATTGATCAGTATAGATAAAGTCATCATAGTGGACGACTTTAACATTCATATGGATGTTAACAACGACAGTCTTAAGTTGGCTTTTGATTCTCTTCTAGAATCGATGGGGATTTTACAAAAAGTTAATGAACCGACGCATTGTCTTAATCATACTCTTGATCTGGTCCTCGTCTACAGTGTAGAACTTGATAATCTGTTAGTGTCACATGTAAACTCCCTCCTATCCGACCACTATTTAATAACATTTGAATTCAACATTGTCAACGTTACGCATAATAGGAGGAATTACTTTAGCAGGTGTCTATCCACTGTTACTAAATTTAGGGAGGCCATTGATCTTCATCTTCTTACAGTGGAACATAGTGAAGCAGTTGAGGGCTGTGACCTCGGTTCTACCTCTGCAGACGTTGATTTCCTTGTCAGTAGCACTGCAGATGTGTTGCACTCAGCTTTAGATGTAGTTGCTCCTTTGAGAAAGAGGGTCTCTAACCGTAGGAGCTTAACTCCCTGGTTTAACTCACATGTTCGTATGTTAAAACAGAAAGTGCGTAAAATGGAAAGAAAGTGGTTCTCTTGTAGGTCTGTAGATATTTATTATGCATGGAAAGATAGTCTAATAGTATATAAAAAAGCGCTCCGTAAAGCTAAAACAGCCTATTATTCAGTGTTAATAGAGGATAATAAAAATAACCCATCTTTTTTGTTCAGCGCTGTAGCCAGGCTGACAAAGAGCCACAACTCTCATCATCATAGCACAGAAACAGCACTGGTTCGAGTCTCGAATGACCTTCTTATGGCCTCAGATAATGGGTTAGTGTCCATACTGGTTCTGCTGGACCTCAGCGCTGCTTTTGATACTATAGATCACAGCATTTTACTGCAGAGGCTAGAGTATGTTGTTGGGATTAAAGGGACAGCTCTAGGTTGGTTTAAATCTGTCTGATAGATTCCAGTTTGTTCATGTTCATGAGGTTTCTTCCGTACAGACAAGGGTCTGCTATGGTGTCCCGCAGGGTTCAGTGCTAGGGCCAATCCTGTTCAGTTTATACATGCAGCCCTTGGGAAGTATTATCCGGAACCACAGCATTAATTTTCATTGTTATACTGATGATACGCAGCTGTATCTGTCTATGAAGCCAGATGAAACAGAACCATCAGACAAACTTCAGATGTGTCTTAAGGACATCAAGGACTGGATGTCCAGAAATTTTTTGCTACTAAATTCTGATAAAACAGAAGTTGTTGTTTGTGGTCCCAAACAGCTTAGGAAGGGATTAGATGCTCTTGTGATGGCCTCCAGTAAAACTGTGAGAAACCTTGGAGTTATTTTGATCAGGATTTGTCATTTAAACAACATATTAATCAGGTTTGTAAGACTGCATTTTTCCACCTCCGTAATATCGCAAAGATTAGGAGCATCCTCTCGCAGAGTGATGCCGAAAAACTAAGTCATGCGTTCCTATCTTCTAGACTAGATTACTGTAACGTGTTGTTGGCTGGATGTCCAAGTAATTCTCTGAAGATCCTCCAGATGATCCAAAATGCAGCAGTGCGAGTGCTGACAGGAATCAACAAGAGAGACCACGTCTCTCCAGTTTTAGCTTCCCTCCATTGGCTCCCCGGAAAACTCAGAATCCAATTCAAAATTTTATTACTTGCATATAAAGTCCACAATGGACTAGCACCGCGATATTTGCAAGACCTGATAGTACCGTACGTTCCTAATAGAGCTCTCCGTTCTCAGGGTGCAGGTTTACTCGTAGTTCCTAGAGTATCAAAATGTACATCTGGAGGACGGGTCTTCTGCTGTCAGGAACCATCACTCTGGAACCAACTTCCAGTTTGGGTTAAGGAGGCTGATACCACCTCCACCTTTAAAACTAAACTGAAAACATTTCTGTTTAATAAAGCATATAGTTAGTGTACATTTAGTACCTTAATGTGTCAGGGCCAGTAGTCAAAGCTGCAGCTGCAGGACCAGATTAGAGCAGCTCATCTTAAACAGCTTCGGTGTAGATATGCTGCTATAGGCCTCTGCTGCAGGGGGGCACCAACATGATCCACTGAGTGGTGCCTTTCACCTTCTCTGTTTCTCTTTGTCTTCTCTGTCTTTTCTTCACCTCAACCCTCAGTTATTAACAGTATCCCATAAACTTAATTTTGGTCCATTGTTCTGGTAGTTTGTTGTGCTTGTCTGGCCCTTCTTTTCCTCTTCTTTGCATGTTCTACAGACCAGAACCTCAGGAGCTGCTTGCTGACCTGCAGTTCCACCTCTGACCATCCCAGTGTCTGTCTTCACCTGTCTGTGTGGATGTCTGTTGGATACTTGCTGACATCCCGACCTGCAGTCCTCATCCCCTTGGATCACCGTCTATCCATATATCACCCATATACACAGAAGTCTAATTGGACTACTGATGATAGTTACTATTGTATCCTGTCTTGTACCTTTGACGGTGTCTCTATGTCTCTATTCTTTCTTATTTCTTGTTCTACCCGGCTGGCCTTTGGCAGGAGGGTCCCCCCTCATGAGCCAGGTCCTGGTCCAGGTTTCTTCCCTCTTAAAGGGGAGTTTTTCCTTGCCACTGTTTATGTAATAATTGCTCGGGGGTCATGTTCTGGGTCTCTGGAAAGCGCCTAGAGACAACTTGTGTTGTAATAGATGCTTTATGAATAAAATTGAAATGAATTGAATTGAATTGGGGCAGCACGGTGGCTTAGTGGTCAGCACTGTTGCCTCACAGCAAGAAGGTTCCCGGTTCAATTCCCGGCCCGGTGGGTCTTTCTGTGTGGAGTTTGCATGTTCTCCCCGTCCCCCCATGTTCTCCCCGTGGGTTCCCTCTGGGTACTCCGGCTTCCTCCCACAGTCCAAAAACATGCAGGGTAGGTTAATTGATCATTCTAAATTCTCCCTAGGTGTGTATGTGATAGTGATTGGTTGTCTGTCTTCTATGTGGCCCTGCGATGGACTGGTGACCTGTCCAGGTGTACCCCTGCCTTTCGCCTACTATGCGTCGGGATAGGCTCCGACAGACCCCCGTGACCTGGAGACGGATAAAGCAGGTATAGATAATGGATGGATGAATTGAATTGAGATTAAACAAAGCGTTTGTTAAATTTTAACCCTATCACCCACCACCCCCTCTCTCATATTTGTAAAGAAAATATATTAAAACTGATTGGTGTTGGTACTAACTGGTACTGGTACTGATTGGTGTTGGTACTGACTGGTACTGACTATTATTGACTGGTACTGACGAGTGCTGGTACTGACTATTTCTGACTGGTTCTGGTACTGGCTGGTACTGGTACTGATTGGTACTGACTGGTGCTGGTACTGACTATTAATGACTGTTACTGACGGGTGATTGGTACTGACAATTACTGGTACTGACTAGTACTGACTGGTACTGGTGCTGACTGGTTCTCGTACTGACTAGCTGGTACTGGTACCGACTGCTACTGATTGGTGTTGATACTGACTATTTTTGACTGGTGCTGGTACTGACTGGTACTGACACTGACTGGTACTGACTGGTGCGGGTACTGACTGGTACTGGTACCGACTGCTACTGATTGGTGTTGGTACTGACTAGTACTGACTGGTACTGTTACTGAATATGACTGGTACTGACTATTACTGACTTTTACTGACTGGTAGTGACTGGTGCTGGTACTGACTATTTTTGACTGGTGCTGGTACTGACTGGTACTGACTGACACTGACTGGTCCGGGTACTGACTGGTACTGGTACTGACTGGTTCTGGTACTAGTACTGACTATTACTGGTGCTGACTGGTGCTGGTACTGACCTGTACTGGTACTGACTGGTTCTGGTACTGACTGGTGCTGGTACTGATACTGACTGGTGCTGGTACTGACTATTTCTGACTGGTGCTGTTACTGGCTGGTACTGGTACTGAATATTTCTGGTACTGACTGGTACTGACTATTACTGGTGCTGGTATGGATTGGTGATGGTACAGACTGGTAGTGGTTGGCGTTGGTACTGACTAGTACTGACTATTACTGACTGGTACTGACTGGTGCTGGTACTGACTGGTTCTGGTACTGGCTGGTGTTGGTACTCACTATTAGTGGTGCTGGTACTGACTATTACTGGTGCTGACTGGTACTGGTACTGACTGCCGCTGGTACTGACTGGTGCTGGTACTGGTTGGTACTGACTGGTGCTGGTACTGACTATTACTGACCATTACTGACTGGTACTGACTAGTACTGACTGGTGCTGGTACTGACTATTTCTTTCTGGTGCTGGTACTGGCTGGTACTGACTGGTACTGGTACTGACTATATCTGGAACAGACTGGTGCTGGTACTGACTATTACTGGTGCTGACTGGTACTGGCACTGACTGGTGCTGGTACTGACTATTACTAGTACTGACTAGTGCTGGTACTGACTGGTGCTGGTACTGACTGGTTCTGGTACTGACTGGTGCTGACTGGTACTGGTACTGACTGGTTCTGGTACTGACTACTACTGGTGCTGACTGGTGCTGGTACTGACTATTACTGGTACTGACTAGTGCTGGTACTGACTGGTGCTGGTACTGACTGGTTCTGGTACTGACTGGTGCTGACTGGTACTGGTACTGACTGGTTCTGGTACTGACTACTACTGGTGCTGACTGGTGCCGGTACTGATTGGTGTTGGTACTGGTCGGTACTGACTGGTACTGGTACTGACTGGTTCTGGTACTGACTGGTGCTGGTACTGACTATTATTGGTGCTGACTGGTGCTGGTACTAACAGGTTTTGTACTGATTGGTGTTGGTACTGACTGGTACTGACTGGTGCTGGTACTGACTGGTGCTGGTACTGACTGGTGCTGGTACTGGTCAGTACTGACTGGTACTGACTGGTGCTGATAGTGACTAGTACTGACTGGTGCTGACTAGTACTGACTGGTACTGACGGGGTGATTGGTACTTGGGTAATTGGTACAAACAAAAAAAACAAACGAACAAACAAAAAAGTAAAAATAAATAAATTAATAAATAAGTATCTAAATTCTGCCAGAGAGGGCTAAAATCACCGGGTGTGGTATGTGAACAGACCAGAAAAATAGAAAGAGAGAGAGAGAGACGAGACAGTGGTGGTGCAGTGTGGTGTCTATGTTGTAATGTGTGTAAAAAAAAGAAAAAAAGAAATAGGGGTAGTACTGTGGTGTTTTTAAGGATAGACATGGACACAAGCCAGTAGGGTGTTAATAAAAAAAGGAGACAGAGGAAAAGGGGAGGAGCATTCTATTCTCTATTAAATACCTGTATTTAAAAAGTTATCTATGTAATAATATGCATCGAATATGTAATAATATGCATCGAAGTATTTAAGTAGTTATACATGTTCATATATATAGGGATAATGAGACATATATGCAGTTATTGGGGGGGTGATTGGTACTGACTATTTCTGGTACTGACTGGTTCTGGTAATGACTGGTGCTGGTACTGACTATTACTGATGCTGGTACTGCCTATTACTGGTGGTGAGTGGTACTGGTACTGACCTGTACTGGTGCTGACTGGTTCTGGTACTGACTGGTGCTGGTACTGACTAGTACTGACTGGTACTGACTGGTTCTGGTACTGACTGGTGCTGGTACTGACCTGTACTGGTGCTGACTGGTTCTGGTACTGACTGGTACTGGTACTGACCTGTACTGGTGCTGACTGGTTCTGGTACTGACTGGTGCTGGTACTGACTGGTACTGATTGGTGTGGTACTGACTAGTACTGACTGGTACTGACTGGTTCTGGTACTGACTGGTGCTGGTACTGACTGGTACTGATTGGTGTGGTACTGACTAGTACTGACTGGTACTGACTATTACTGACTGGTACTGGTACTGACTGGTGCTGGTGCTGGTACTGACTATTTCTGACTGGTGCTGGTACTGACTGGTACTGGTACTGACTGGTGCTGGTATTGACTATTTCTGACTGGTGCTGGTACTGGCTGGTACTGATTGGTGTGGTACTGACTAGTACTGACTGGTACTGACTAGTACTGACTGGTGCTGGTACTGACTATTTCTGACTGGTGCTGGTACTGACTGGTACTATTGGTGAGGTACTGACTAGTACTGACTGGTACTGGTACTGACTGGTACTGACTGGTGCTGGTATTGACTATTTCTGACTGGTACTGGTACTGACTGGTGCTGGTATTGACTACTTCTGACTGGTGCTGGTACTGGCTGGTACTGATTGGTGTGGTACTGACTAGTACTGACTGGTACTGACTAGTACTGACTGGTGCTGGTACTGACTATTTCTGACTGGTGCTGGTACTGACTGGTACTGCTTGGTGTGGTACTGACTAGTACTGACTGGTACTGGTACTGAATATTACTGGTACTGACTATTACTGACTGGTGCTGGTACTGACTATTTTTGACTGGTGCTGGTATCTACTATTACTGATTATTACTGACTGGTACTGACTAGTACTGACTGGTGCTGGTACTGACTATTTTTGACTGGTGCTGGTACTTACTGGTACTGCTTGGTGTGGTACTGACTAGTACTGACTGGTACTGGTACTGAATATTACTGGTACTGACTGGTACTGACTGGTGCTGGTATTGACTATTACTGACTATTACTGACTGGTACTGACTAGTACTGACTGGTGCTGGTACTGACTATTTCTGACTGGTGCTGGTACTGACTGGTACTGATTGGTGTGGTACTGACTAGTACTGACTGGTACTGGTACTGAATATTACTGGTACTGACTATTACTGACTGGTGCTGGTACTGACTATTACTGGTGCTGACTGGTACTGGTACTGACATATTCTGGTACTGACTATTACTGGTGCTGGTACTGACTAGTAATGACTGGTGCTGGTACTGACTAGTACTGGTACTGACTGGTTCTGGTACTGACTATTACTGGTGCTGGTACTGACTAGTAATGACTGGTGCTGGTACTGACTATTACTGGTGCTGACTGGTACTGGTACTGACATATTCTGGTACTGACTATTACTGGTGCTGGTACTGACTAGTAATGACTGGTGCTGGTACTGACTAGTACTGGTACTGACTGGTTCTGGTACTGACTATTACTGGTGCTGGTACTGACTAGTAATGACTGGTGCTGGTACTGACTAGTACTGGTACTGACTGGTTCTGGTACTGACTGGTGCTGGGTCTGACTATTACTGGTGCTGACTGGTACTGGTACTGACATATTCTGGTACTGACTATTACTGGTGCTGGTACTGACTAGTACTGGTACTGACATATTCTGGTACTGACTATTACTGGTGCTGGTACTGACTAGTACTGACTGGTGCTGGTACTGACTAGTACTGGTACTGACTGGTTCTGGTACTGACTGGTGCTGGTACTGACTATTTCTGGTACTGACTGGTGCTGGTACTGACTGGTGCTGGTACTGGTTGGTACTGACTGGTACTGGTACTGACTGGTTCTGGTACTGACTGGTGCTGGTACTGACTATTACTGGTGCTGACTGGTGCTGGTACTAACAGGTTTTGTACTGATTGGTGTTGGTACTGACTGGTACTGACTGGTGCTGGTACTGACTGGTGCTGGTACTGGTCGGTACTGACTGGTGCTGGTACCGACTGGTGCTGGTACTGACTGGTACTGACTGGTGCTGGTATTGACTGGTACTGACTGGTGCTGGTATTGACTATTACTGACTGGTACTGACTGGTACTGACTGGTGCTGGTACTGGTCGGTACTGACTGGTGCTGGTACCGACTGGTGCTGGTACTGGTTGGTACTGACTGGTGCTGGTACTGACTGGTGCTGGTACCGACTGGTGCTGGTACTGGTTGGTACTGACTGGTGCTGGTACTGACTGGTGCTGGTACTGGTCGGTACTGACTGGTGCTGGTACTGGTCGGTACTGACTGGTACTGACTGGTACTAATCCTGTCCCCCTGTTTTAGCTTCACTCTGCTGGTCTAGGTGAAGCTTCACTACCTGACTACCCCTGACACCTTTCTGTGGTTGATTTCATTCTCTCCCAGGTTCACATCTGTAGGAGCGAGAGAATTTCTGTTATATTTAGGCAAGGTTTTTGTGTTGTATATCAATAAGACTGCCAGTATGTAAGTAGATAAGTACACATTTTATATAATAATTGCTAAATTCCATTGAGGTAACTACTGATTTGCAAAGTAGTGATGGGAAACTCCACCGACCTTTCTGACCCGAGTTTATCTGAGTCACTCACCAAAGTGAATCGGGTCTTTGAGGCACAAGCCGGTCACTGCCCCCCGCCGACTACAGACCCACCTGCAGGATTCAACCGAGCCCAGTAAAATTCATGTCACACAATACAATTATTTCCAAATGTCAGGACTCAATATTTTATTTCTAACAGAACAAAGGAACCTTCCATGTCATTAAACCCAACCTGACCACCAATAAAAGCTAGGACATAGAGAAAAGACTGGAAACGTGATACAAAGAAGGAACATCCATAAGTGGTTAGCTCAACTAGTTAAATATGACATATTGTCAGAGGGTCATGATGATCATGGTGGGCAGTAAAAGATCATTTTATAAAGGTGGGGGGTCTCAAAGTAACGATGGACAGTTTCTTCAGTCTGAGAAAAACTGACAGGACAAACAGCAAAACAGTTTCAGGATGATGCTCCTCAGCATCAAACCATTTAGACATTCAACCTCTCATCATCTACAGCAGAACATTTCATCAAAATATCCAGAGACTCTGGAAAAATCTGTGGGCATATCCAGGATTGGAGCAACATCTACTTCATCCAGATGTCTGTTCAAGGAGGATCTTGATGATGATGCTGGACAACATACATTCATTGGAAAAGGAGGACTTTGCAGTAGAAGAGTCCAGGTCCAGACCTTTCCCCAACTGGAAACATGGAACATCATGGGCTGTTGTGCAGCTCCAGTCCTCTATCAAACAAGGAAAGAACAGCATTCATCTCCAGAACTCCATCGTCTGGTGTTCTCAGCTCCAGACCTATCTAAACTGTAAGTAGAGAAGCAGAGAACCACCACAGAGGGAAACATTTCAACCCTCTCATGTTCAGGGAGCTGGTTTATCTCTTACAGGAAGTGGACCAGAAGAGCTACATTGAAAACAGGAAACCAGGCAAAGCTGTGAGCTGTAAAGAGTGTTTTAATAAAGACAGAACACCAGGAAATAATTTGAGGTCATATCTGATGCTGAAGCTCACACATATTTGGTCTCAGAACCTCTGATGGATCAACATGACTACTCCTTCAGCCGCAGCTTCCTGTTCATCTCAGAGCTGCAGAGTGCAGCTTAGACCACCCCCAAACATCAAATCCAGCAGCAGCATCCGCCACAAAAGAGCAGAAGAAGAACAACGTCATGTTTGTTTATTGGCAGACACTCAGTGAACCTCAGAAAGTCGTGGTGGGTCTGTCTGTCAGGGTCTACAGGTCTCTGAGGGTCTCTGCAGGTCACGGTGGGTCTCTGAGTCTCGGTGGGTCTGTCTGTCAGTGTCTACAGGTCTCAGAGGGTCTCTGCAGGTCACGGTGGGTCTCTGAGTCACGGTGGGTCTGTCTGGTAGTGTCTACAGGTCTCTGAGGGTCTCTGCAGGTCACGGTGAGTCTCTGAGTCTCGGTGGGTCTGTCTGTCAGTGTCTACAGGTCTCAGAGGGTCTCTGCAGGTCACGGTGGGTCTCTGAGTCTCGGTGGGTCTGTCTGTCAGTGTCTACAGGTCTCAGAGGGTCTCTGCAGGTCACGGTGAGTCTCTGAGTCACGGTGGGTCTGTCTGGTAGTGTCTACAGGTCTCTGAGGGTCTCTGCAGGTCACGGTGAGTCTCTGAGTCTCGGTGGGTCTGTCTGTCAGTGTCTACAGGTCTCAGAGGGTCTCTGCAGGTCACGGTGGGTCTCTGAGTCTCGGTGGGTCTGTCTGTCAGTGTCTACAGGTCTCAGAGGGTCTCTGCAGGTCACGGTGAGTCTCTGAGTCACGGTGGGTCTGTCTGGTAGTGTCTACAGGTCTCTGAGGGTCTCTGCAGGTCACGGTGGGTCTCTGACCTCCTGAATTTAGAGGGCAGTACATCCCAACGATCAGGCTTTCAAGTTGGTTTGCTAGAACAGCCCTCTGGGACCTGGATTGGCCTGGACTCCTGTAAAGGTGTTTCATCCATGACGATCATTGTCAGGATCTTAGTTCTTTCTGATGTTTTGGACACTGCAAATGTTGGCTGTTTCCTGGTGTTCCAATATTTGGGACTTTGGGTTTTGGCTGATGCTGGGTTGAAACTAAAAATCTTCTCCTGAACCCTTTCCAGGCTCAGCTTGAAGTCCTGGATGCTTAGATAGATAATGCATGCAACATGCATTATCTATCAGATGTTAGGTTATGACTCAGTGCTGAGGATGGTCTAGAATCAGCTCTTGGGGGCCTCCTCTGTGCAAGATGGGACTGATCCAATATGCGATGGAGATGGATCTACCTGTGATGGTAATGAAGATGGATCAGTCTGTGATGAAGTGGACAAAGGTGATGGGGAACGCTCCTCGCCTGCTTGGCTCTCCTTCGATGTGTCCGATCTACAACACAGAGAAGGAGAATATCAGCTGCCAGTTAGGTGAATTTAGTTGGTGTAAACTTTAGTGTGTCAGGACCAGTAGTCACAGCTGCAGCTGCAGGACCAGACTAGAGCAGCTGGTCTTCAAAACAGCTTCATCCTGGATCTATATATAGGGAGGGGTGGCCTAGTGGTTACAGTGGTGGGTTTGGGCGTGGAGGACCCAGGTTCAAGCCACAATGGTGGGGGCTCCCTGGGGGCCCCTGAGCAAGGCCCTTAACTGTCCCTGGGCACTGATGCTGGCAGCCCACTGCTGACTAGTGAAACTAGTTGATGGGTTAAAAGCAGAGGCACAATTTCAGTGTGTATTGTACATACATCGTGTGCACGATGTCAAGAAAACTGACAAGAAAAAAAAAAAAAAAAAAATTACAAATCTGCTGTCTGCTGTCTACACCTGTTTAGATAGTGGTCTCTGTAGTCCACCAACTAACCAGGTACCGGTCTGATGGACAGAAAACTCTGTTCTCCAGTTAACAGATAATTATACTGATGGATCTGGTCTTTGGTTCCTTTGGTGTGTCTGTGTCTCTTTTCTCTTCTACTTCCTGTTCTACCTGGCTGGGAGGAACAATGCGGTTTTCGTCCTGGTCGTGGAACACTGGACCAGCTCTATCCCCTCCGCAGGGTGCTGGAGGGTTCATGGGAGTATGGCCAACCAGTCTACATGTGCCTTGTTGATCTGGAGAAAGCATTCGACCATGTCCCTGGTATCCTGTGGGGGGTGCTCCGTGAGTATGGGGTCCGGGGCCCTCTGCTATGGGCTGTTTGGTCTCTGTACGACCGGACAGGAGCCTGGTTCGCATTGCCGGCAATAAGTCAGACCTGTTTCCAGTGCATGTTGGACTCCGGCAGGGATGCCCTTTGTAACTGATTCTGTTCATAATTTTTATGGACAGGATTTCTAGGCGTAGCCAGGGGCCGGAGGGGGTCCAGTTTGGAAACACAGGATCTCATCTCTGCTTTTTGCAGATGATGTTGTCCTATTGGCTTCATTGAGCCAGGACCTTCAGCATGTGCTGGGACTGTTTGCAACTGAGTCTGAAGCGGCTGGGATGAGAATCATCACCTCCAAATCTGAGACCATGGTTCTCGACCAAAGAAGGGTGGCTTGCCCTCTCAGAGTAGGTGGAGATGTCCTGCCTCAAGTGGAGGAGTTTAAGTATCTCTGGATCTTGTTCACAAGTGAGGGAAAGATGGAGTGAGAGATTGACAGATCAATTTTTTTTTTTTTTTTTCATGATCATTCTTGTCAGTGTGGACATCGTGCACACGATGTATGTACGATACACCAAAATTGGACCTCTGCTTTTAACCCATCACTAGTTTCACTAGTGAGCAGTGGGCTGCTAGAACCAGGCCCCGGGGAGCAATTGGGGCAGCGTCTGGAATAATGTGGTCAATGTACCGGACCGTCGTGGTGAAAAAAGGGCAGAGACGAAAGACGAAGCTCTCGATTAACTGTTCAATCTATGCTTCCACCCTCACCTATGGTCATGAACTTTAAGTAATGACCGAAAACGATTGCAGATACAAGCGGCAAAAATTAGTTTCCTCTGCAGGGTGGCTGGGCGCTCCCTTAGAGATAGGGTGAGAAGCTCAGTCACTCGGGAAGAACTCGGAGTAGAGCTGCTGCTCCTTCACATCAAGAGGAGCTGAGGTAGCATGAACATCTGTAGATGCCAGGATGCCCCCAGGACACCTTCCTAGAGAGGTGTTTCAAGCATGTCCCACCATGAGGAGACCCTGGTGAAAACCCAGGACACGCTGGGGAGTTGCGTAATCATGCAACAGCAGCAGCTTTGGTCCAGCTAGAAGATAGTGAAGAGTTTGGAGGGACGAGTCTTCAGGGACCACGCTCCAGGATGAAGACTGGTTCATCAGCTTATTTAGGTTTTGTACCCAGCGATGCTCCAGTTCCGAGCAACATGCACCTTTCAGCAGGAGCTGCTGACGGCTAAGACATCTGTCAGTCATCCTTGAGCAGCACCACGGGGACCATATGGGATGACTGATCGGGATGAAACCCAGATCCTTCAAACATGTCTCAACAGACAGCAGAACCAGTTCCCTAATGTGGTCTTTGTGAAATAAATCAAGCAAGTCACTGAAAGATCAGTTGGAACAAATCCACAGAATAATCAATGACTAAATAACGTTTTTATGGGATGCAGACCTCTGGAGTTGTATATGGGGTTGTCCGCAGGTGCTGCAGCACTCCAGGAAGTGTTTCTCTGGTGATGGAGGTAGCTGCAGCCATCTGCAACCATCCTATCTATAGCAACTCTTTTTTTGTTCTGTTGAAATTCTCACATTGGTTTTCATGTCGGCCAACCCTCTTTTTGACGTAGTGGTGGAGAGATGTACACAACGTCAAAAACACTTCTGACAGTACAAGATCTCAGGAGACTCTGCTGCGCAGACACCTGTGTGGGGGGACGACCTCACTTGTACTTGTCTCAACAAATTTAAAACAGGAATCAGGAGAGTCGGCGTTCTTCCTCCTCCCTTACAGTTACGTTGTTGATTCTTAAAATACAAAAATAAAGAGTGTAACGCTTCACTACAGCTACACATATACTCACACAAAAAACCCACAACCCTGAACACAACACAGAGCAAGGAACAACAATGCCCAGAATGCAATGCGATTAACACAACTGCAGCTCGTCACACTGTTATCTTTTACTACTTAAATTGGAGTAAATACCACCAGAAAAATTATTTTTTCCTCTGGAGCTCACAGTCAATGAAGATTATGTCATTTCCTGGTCCGGACACACGTTTTTTTTTGTAGGCATTTCTCCTCATCATCATATTTAAAATGATCTATTTGAGGGAAGAGACGGGGAGGAGTGTCGTGGTCACGTGCGCGTTCAATTTCACATCAATTGTGGTGTTCAAAGGAAACGTGCATGGATTTAGGCATGTGCACATTTTTGAACATCTGAATTTCTTTTTTTGCGTTGCCTAAGGTTTCTGTGCGAGTATTTCAGATGAAATCCACTCAGCTTTTGAACATGACGCCCAGATCTGACATCCAACTTCAGGAGTCAAATATTTCCTTAACGTCCTCTGGGACCTCTGGAGCTGCTTCTTCATCTCACAACCACTCTGACAAGTGATCTTTCTTGTTCTGGTAACCATGGTGACACCCAGGTCAGGATGTGTATAGGGAATGTTTCCGGATTTCCAGTCCGTTGGTCACTTACCCACCACTCACTGTTCTCCTCCCCGTCCACCACAATCACCTCCCCCTCGCTGAATGTCAGCTCATCCGGATGATCAGCAGAGCAGTTGTAGATGGCCTTCACCCGCTGAGGCTTCTGCTTCTGTACATGCGTGCGCACACACAATAATTCAGAAGAAAACATTTGAAAACATTTAACCAATCACAGTGTCAGCATGCGAATAAACCTGAAGGACACAGAACAATACAGTATATAAACAATCAACAAAGCTTAAAAAGCAGACTGAGTAAAACTAAATATAAAAGTAGAGAATGTAGAGCATAACGTAAAAGTCTTGTAGTGAGTATGAAGTGTCATGATGGAGGTAGCTGTTGTAACAGTGTAAACAGCATTCTTGCACATTTGGTGGTGTGTTGCACTGGGGGGGTCAGAGATGGATGAGGTTGGGGTGGGGGGTGGGGGGTGGGGGGGGGGGGGGGGGGGGGTAAGGATTGTGGGTGGTGTGTGTGTATGTGGGGGGTGGAGCCTACAGCTGTGGGAGCCTGTTGGAGCCTTGTTTTGAAAATTCGTCACCTCTCCCTGATGGCAGTGGTACAAACAGGGAGGCTGCTGTCATGCAGACGGCTCGGGATCTTCTCTGCATGCGCTCAGCGTACAGAGTCCAGGTCCAGATCCAGGAGCTCAGCTCCCACAATCCTCTGCACCGCCTTCACCACCCAGGATAGATCTCTCCTCTGCTGTGCAGCTGCTGTACCACACCGTACAGCCTTGCAGAGAATGCTCTCCATAGTGCTCCTGTAGGACTGTCTGAGTCATCGAGCGAGCCAGACCCGCCTTCCTCAGATGGGCCTTTTTCACAAGTTTGGAGGTGTCCAGTGCCCATGTCAGTTCCTTGGAGATGTGCGTGCCAAGGAGTCCTGTTCCACCTCCTTACCTCTGATGTGGAGTGGGGATTGGACTGCTCTCCTGGTCCTCCTGAATTCTATGATGATGACCTCTTTTGTTTTGGTGGTGTTAAGGACTAGGTCATTGTCTGAGCCCCCCTCCTCCAGGTGTTGGACCTCCAGACTGTACCAAGTCTAATTTTTTACAGCAATGAGGCCTACCACCGTAGTGTCGTCTGTGAATTTCACTATAGTGATGGAGGAGTGGATGGGGTCCTGGGTGAAGAGTGTGAAGAGGCCTGGGCTGAGCACACAGCCCTGCGGTCTACCTGTGCTCAAGATGATCACGTATCAGATGTCAGGTTCCCCATCCTGACATTCTAAGGCCTGTTGGTCAGGACGTTCATAATCCATGAACAGTGTGGGTGAGAGTCCAAGGGTGGAGAGTATGTGGGAAGTGTGGTGGAGACAGCATCCTCTGTAGATCTGTTGCCCGGTAAGCAAACTGATGTTTGGCTAGGCCTGCAGGGATGCTGTCTTTGATGTGTGCTATGACAATCCTCTCAAAGCCCTTCATTATGACAGGGGTGAGGGCACCTGGGCAGTAGTCATTGTTGAGTGAGTGTTGTGGCAGCAGGTTTCATAGGCACAGGAACAATGGTTGAGGTGGCTGAGGCAGGTAGGGACCGTGGCTTGCTGTAGAGAGAGGCCAGCTGGTCAGTGGAGGACTTCAATAGTGGGCCCGTACCCCCATCTAGTCCAGCTGCTTTTGTGCAGTTGATCCTTCTCAGGGTGGATCTCACCTGGTGCTGCTGGAGGGCAAGTGTCTGCTCCTCCTCGGGCTGCATCCTTCAGCAGGCGGGGCTCTTCCCTGCTTTCAAATTGAGCAAAGAAGAGGTTCAGTGTGTCTGGGAGATCCCTGTCCCTGACTGACCTGTGTGGTGTTGCTTTTTTAGTCAGTCAGGGACCTGATTCCTCTCCACATGCTGCGGGGGTCATTGTTCTCGACCCCCATAGTGTCCCTCTATGTGTTGTCTGTAGTTGTGTCTGGCTTCTTTGATGCCCTTTTTTAGGGTCTTTTGGTCTGTGCTGTAGTCCATCTGTTTTCATGACTTGTAGGCGGTGTCCCTGATTTGTAGCAGTGCATGTACTGTTCCAATAAACCAGGGCTTCTGGTTTTAGGAAACTCAGGTGGTTTTGGTGGGCACTGCTGTCTCTGTGCAGAACTTGATGCAGTCAAGTACAGCAGCCGTGTAGCCTCCCAGGTCAGATCCCTCAGCGAACGCATCAAAGTCTGCGACCTCAAAACAGTGGTGCAGAGATGGTGTGGCCTCCTTGCGCCATACCAGTACAGTCTTTTTGGTAGGTCTGCTTCTGTACCTTACTGATCATTAGCAGGGACATGTGGTCTGACAGACCCAGGTGTGGGGCTGTTGCAGCTTTGTAGGCTCCCTTGATGTTTGTATGCACCTGGTCCAGAATATATATATATATATATATATATATATATATATATATATATATATATAGAGGCTGATACCACCTCCACCTTTAAAACTAAACTTAAAACATTTCTGTTTAATAAAGCATATAGTTAGTGTACATTTAGTACCTTAATGTGTCAGGGCCAGTAGTCAAAGCTGCAGCTACAGGACCAGATTAGAGCAGCTCATCTTAAACAGCTTCGGTGTAGATATGCTGCTATAGGCCTCTGCTGCAGGGGGGCACCAACATGATCCACTGAGTGGTGCCTTTCACCTTCTCTGTTTCTCTTTGCCTTCTCTGTCTCTGCTTCACCTCAACCCTAATTTATTAACAGTATCCCATAAACTTAATTGTGGTCCATTGTTCTGGTAGTTTTTTGTGCTTGTCTGGCCCTTCTTTTCCTCTTCTTTGCATGTCCTGCAGACCAGAACCTCAGGAGCTGCTTGCTGACCTGCAGTTCCACCTCTGACCATCCCAGTGTCTGCCTCCACCTGTCTGTATGGATGTCTGTTGGATACTTGCTGACATCCCGACCTGCAGTCCTCATCCCCTTGGATCACCGTCTATCCATATATCACCCATATACACAGAAGTCTAATTGGACTACTGATGATAGTTACTATTGTATCCTGTCTTGTACCTTTGACGGTGTCTCTATGTCTCTATTCTTTCTTATTTCTTGCTCTACCCGGCTGGTCTTCAGCAGGAGGGTCCCCCCTCATGATCCAGGTCCTGGTCCAGGTTTCTTCCCTCTTAAAGGGGAGTTTTTCCTGCCACTGTTTATGTAATAATTGCTCGGGGGTCATGTTCTGGGTCTCTGGAAAGCGCCTAGAGACAACTTGTGTTGTAATAGACGTAATATAAATAAAATTGAATTGAATTGAATATATGGATGTGGTTGAAGCTCTGTTGACAGGATCTTTTACCAGACATTCACTCACAGCCAATTGTTACTACGTGTTTGGGATTAGCAGATCTGCCAGACATCCTCCCCACCATATGGTTACCAGCTCAGCTCCTCTCCTCTCTTCACCTGGGGATGTACAGCTATAAACTTGACCACTGAACTGCTACCCAGGGATCCTGGTGTCTCAGCAATTATGGACACTCCTACTCGAACATGGTGTTCGTTATAGACAAACTCTGGCTAAAACATGAGTGCTAAAGGGAACCTAGTTCTTCTGAATAGCCATTCTGTACACAAGCTTAACAACAGTTAGAGCTTGACAATAACCTTGGGCCCCGCCTCTTCCTCCACCCTGATCCACAGCACATGTTCTCCTCAGGGCTGAGTGTTGAGCCCTCTCCTGTACACCTCATCTATGACTGCCCTCCCATCCATCCAGCTACAGAGAGAAGGTCAAACATCTTACCGAATGGTGTACCAAACATAACCTACTACTCAACACCAGGACCAACAGCAGACTGTCAGTGGCCTTCTACCAAAGCACCACAGAGAGTTGGAGAGATCCGAGACAGGAGCAGGCAGTAATTGTCTTGGTGCCAAGTCAGAGGATAAACGACTTTCCAGAGACGTGGGAGGAGGGGTTATAACCGGAGACCAGCGATGCTACAGGATGGGCTGCTCTACCATCCACCCACCATAAAAACCTGCGCTCAGAGAGGCTCAGATGATGACAGCTGCTAAGAGTGGAAATCAGAGCAGATCGTCAGTGAGACGCCAGAAACCCACATCTCCTCTCACCTGATGACTGATTCTTTCACCAAATTACTCTAGTCCTTTAGACTCTCTCTGTAAGTGTTTGCAGTATGTGAACATCTGGATCCAATCAAGCTTCTTTGAATTAAATCAAGACAAGACAAAAAAATATTTGGTAACAAAATAGAAAGAATAAAAATTGCTGTCCAGCTTGAGTCAGGAAGGGTTAAGATAAAAACCCAGGTTAGAAATCTTGAAGTTTTAATGAACTCAGACCTGATCTTACTTCCTGTTCTACCCGGCTGGTCTTCAGCAGGAGGGTCCCCTCTTATGATCCAGGTCCTGGTCCAGGTTTCTTCCCTCTTATGATCCAGGTCCTGGTCCAGGTTTCTTCCCCTCTTATGATCCAGGTCCTGGTCCAGGTTTCTTCCCCCTTATGATCCTGGTCCTGGTCCAGGTTTCTTCCCTCTTATGATCCAGGTCCTGGTCCAGGTTTCTTCCCCCTTATGATCCAGGTCCAGGTTTCTTCCCCCTTATGATCCAGGTCCTGGTCATGGTTTCTTCCCCCTTATGATCCAGGTCCTGGTCCAGGTTTCTTCCCCCTTATGATCCAGGTCCTGGTCCAGGTTTCTTCCCTCTTATGATCCAGGTCCTGGTCCAGGTTTCTTCCCCTCTTATGATCCTGGTCCTGGTCCAGGTTTCTTCCCCCTTATGATCCAGGTCCAGCTTTCTTCCCCCTTATGATCCAGGTCCTGGTCAAGGTTTCTTCCCTCTTATGATCCAGGTCCTGGTCAAGGTTTCTTCCCCCTTATGATCCAGGTCCTGGTCCAGGTTTCTTCCCCCTTATGATCCAGGTCCTGGTCCGGGTTTCTCCCCCCTTATGATCCAGGTCCTGGTCCAGGTTTCTTCCCCCTTATGATCCAGGTCCTGGTCCAGGTTTCTTCCCCCTTATGATCCAGGTCCTGGTCCAAGTTTCTTCCCCCTTATGATCCAGGTCCAGGTCCAGGTTTCTTCCCCCTTATGATCCAGGTCCAGGTTTCTTCCCCCTTATGATCCAGGTCCTGGTCCAGGTTTCTTCCCCCTTATGATCCAGGTCCTGGTCCAGGTTTCTTCCCCCTTATGATCCAGGTCCAGGTTTCTTCCCCCTTATGATCCAGGTCCTGGTCCAGGTTTCTTCCCTCTTATGATCCAGGTCCTGGTCAAGGTTTCTTCCCCCTTATGATCCAGGTCCTGGTCAAGGTTTCTTCCCTCTTATGATCCAGGTCCTGGTCCAGGTTTCTTCCCTCTTATGATCCAGGTCCTGGTCAAGGTTTCTTCCCCCTTATGATCCAGGTCCTGGTCAAGGTTTCTTCCCTCTTATGATCCAGGTCCTGGTCAAGGTTTCTTCCCCCTTATGATCCAGGTCCTGGTCCAGGTTTCTTCCCCCTTATGATCCAGGTCCTGGTCCAGGTTTCTTCCCCCTTATGATCCCGGTCCAGGTTTCTTCCCCCTTATGATCCAGGTCCTGGTCCAGGTTTCTTCCCTCTTATGATCCAGGTCCTGGTCCAGGTTTCTTCCCTCTTCTGATCCAGGTCCTGGTCCAGGTTTCTTCCCCCTTATGATCCAGGTCCAGGTTTCTTCCCCCTTATGATCCAGGTCCTGGTCCAGGTTTCTTCCCTCTTATGATCCAGGTCCTGGTCCAGGTTTCTTCCCCCTTATGATCCAGGTCCTGGTCCAGGTTTCTTCCCCCTTATGATCCAGGTCCAGGTTTCTTCCCCCTTATGATCCAGGTCCTGGTCATGGTTTCTTCCCCCTTATGATCCAGGTCCTGGTCAAGGTTTCTTCCCTCTTATGATCCAGGTCCTGGTCCAGGTTTCTTCCCCCTTATGATCGAGGTCCTGGTCCAGGTTTCTTCCCTCTTATGATCCAGGTCCTGGTCCAGGTTTCTTCCCCCTTATGATCCAGGTCCAGGTTTCTCCCCCCTTATGATCCAGGTCCTGGTCCAGGTTTCTTCCCTCTTATGATCCAGGTCCAGGTTTCTTCCCCCTTATGATCCAGGTCCTGGTCCAGGTTTCTCCCCCCTTATGATCCAGGTCCTGGTCCAGGTTTCTTCCCTCTTAAAGGGCAGATTTTACCTGCCGTTGTTTATGTAATAATTGCTCGGGGGTCATGTTCTGGTCTCTGGAAAGATCCTAGTGACAACTTGTGTTGTAATAGACGCTATATTAAAAAAAACGAAAAAAAAAACAAAGAAAAAAAGAAATATATATATATATATATATATATATATATATATATATATATATATATATATATATATATATATATATATATCTTCAGCAGTCATATCAAGACTGGAACTAAAACAGCGTTTTATCACCTCGAACATCAAGAGTCAGAGATCTGATGTCCAGAGCAGATTTACAGGAGTCTCCATCTTCATCAGACTTGACTACTGTAACACTCTTCTGTAATCTCTTCCCCAATAAATGATTAGACAACTTCAAGTCATCCAGAACACTGCAGCCAGAACAGACCTTAAATGGTTGTTGGTTTACAGATCAATGAACTATATGGAGCCCAAACGCATATCTAATGGTCTTGGTTCAGATCATATCTTGTAGAATATTTTCCAGGTAGGGCCATAAGATCTTTCAGTCACCAGGCAGAAATGCAAATTAGAACAGGGTGAAAATGCATTTAGCGATGACGCTGCACATTGATGGAATAAACTTACTGTTGACATTAAATGTGATCCAACTTCTGATATTTTTAAAGTTAAACTGAAAACACTGCTGTTCTTTAGTGCCTTTCATTCAGTCTGTATTTACTTCGTTTTAACTCATCTATTCTAAATCAGTTTTAGGACTCACAGAGAAGGTGGCTCTGGGTTTTGGTGTTGGAGGAACTGGACTTTGGGGGGATCTGGGCTGAAGACCTGTAGAGGCAATAAAAGCAGGTTTTAAAAAGCATCAGGAACAAAAACAGCAAGTTTCTTGTGAGTCCAGAGTGTGTTGGTACCTTGTCTGTCCACTGGTCCAGTGATGCTGGGAGGTTTCCTCACAGACCTGAAACCAATTAAAATGAAAGCTCAAATCCAGATCATATCTGCTTCTTGGCACAGACGCACCAACTCATTAGATCATTTTCAGGGATTGTCAATATCAGCTGATTTTTTTTATTCTGACTAGTTTTAGGGCTTTTTGACCAACTCAACATTAGTGCTAGTACTGATGCCAGGCCAGTGTTAGTGCCAGTTCTGAACTGGTTCTACAAAGAACTGGTTTGCTCTTCCACTAAACAGAGACCACCTGAGAACCAGGACCCTACATTATTTGTGGAAATGTGGAAGCAGGAAATGTGTAAAATGAGCAAGAAATTCCTCAGAACAACAATGGAAAATGAGATTTGGTATAAACAGACACTGGTCCTGGCCCTAAAAGTCCTGTCTGCAGTCCAGAATCATCTTCATAAAGTTTCTGCCATCAACATGCTGGTAGCCCCTTCCTACTTCTCTTGTACCTCAGCAGACGGCCAGGGCGCAAGGAGACGATTTATTTCCTCTTCGCTCTACTGCTGCTTCAGTTTAGACTCCATAGTTCTCTTCTTTGCTGTTGTAACTAAACTAAACCAAAACTTACAGAGGTTGTTTAAATGTGGCGATTGTGTAATTTTGATTGGTTACATTAATCCCACCTCCACTAATGACGTAGCGGTTCTTGCATCTGGACCAGCGAGGTTATGGGGCCAATGTATCACCAGTTTTCTGGGCACTGAGTTGGTGCTTTCCTTGCAGCCGGCAGTAGGAAAGCAAAAGACTGGTGCTGAGCCTGGCATCAGCACCGGAACAGCCCTGGACCGCTTTGGTGGAAAACTGCCTTAAGCATAAACCAATGAAGACCTGTATGGTCAGAACCTACCTAGACGGAGACTTAGGAGACTTGGGTCCCGGTGGTCCTGGTACTTTGCTGGTCTGGTAGCCTGGCATATGTGGGGGGAGTGGTGGGGCTTTGTAGCGGGGTGGGGGTGGGACAGGAGGTGGTCCTTCTGGTGGGGGAGGCCGGGGAGGGAGGGGGGTGTTCTTAGCAGACAGGGCCTTGGTTTCCAACATGCTGGAGCGCTTGTTGACTGGTGGAGGGGCAGGGTCTGCTGGGAGCACTGTTGGAGAAGAAATATTCCCTGAGTTTGGTCTGTCAGGAGGTGGAGCTCCACACATTAAAAGAAGTCCCCAGTTCACAGCAAGAGGCGCTCACCGTAGATAGACGAGTCCTCCAGGGGGAGGTGGAGGTTGGGTGGGTCGGAGGAGGAGCGCTGGCGTCCCACCGACTCCATAGCGGTGGGTTTATTGACCCCAGGACCTGTAGGGAAACAAAAGCATAAAACAAACGTGTGGGAAAATGAAGCTCAAGCAGAATGAGTGTTGGGCATCTGAGGGCGCTCAGACCTCTGTTTAGAGCCCTGGGGGGCAAGGGGGGACTTGGGCCCAGTGGTGGCAGGTTCAGGTCCAGCATTGTGCCATACGTCTCGTTGCTGATCAAGCTACTCGGAATGGGTGGCCTGGCTTTGTCTCTCCCTGGCGCCACCAGGCCAGGCGGCACAGGGGCACTGCCTGGGACGAAGCAGCTGACAGGACGCTCGTCCCGCCGGGTCGGGATGGGCTGCAGGACAAACACACTGTTACACCCTGAACCTGGTCCACAGAGAACCCCAACACAAGGACATTGCCAACCTTATCCTCCATCTCGTCCTCACTCTCGTCCAGGTCCTCATTCTGCAGACGCCACTCGTACTCCACATGAACGTGGACGTTGAACTTCCCAGTCTGAGCCTGAGTCAGCTGAATGTCACCAGGACACAAAAACTTTAGTGATACACACACACACAAACCTCACATGGAAATGCATCAGTGTCAAGTTTAAATGAGGAGGTCTCCAGAAGATTCATGATACTACTGAACTTTATCAGAACACAAACATAAATCCATCAGCTGATTGATGGAGTTGGAGTCTGCAGAGTTAAAAAGTCTCACCAGTTCTTCACATCGAGTGTGGCGCAGTCGTTTAGCGATGTCCAGTGGTGTTTCTCCAGCTTCGTTTGCTGTGGACACAAACTCTGGCTGGTTAACTTTTACTTGAAAGATGTTTTTTACCTCAGAGTCAGACGTCACAGGAGTCATCTTCAGGAGCATCCCTGAAGACGCCAGAAACACCTTTACAGTCAGGTGGGTATAGCAGGTTTATGTTCAATAAGGTCTCTCTGCTGGTTCAGACTGATTCTTGTCAAAACCAGTGATTGGACTGCTTTAATGCCACTTTTAGTACAGTCTAGCTTTAAGAAAGCTTATAACAGAGTGCAGCAAGAGGATCCATGGTACTATGTGAGGAGGTCTGGAGTAGCAGAGAAGTATGTGAGAGTGGTGCAGGACATGTATGGGAGCTGCAAGACAGTGATGCAGTGTGCTGTAGGTGTGACAGGAGTTCAAGGTGGAGGTGGGACTGCATCAGGGATTGGCTCTCAGCCCCTTCTTGGTTGCTATGATGATGGACAGACTGACAGAGGAGCTTAGACAGGAATCTCTGTGGACCATGATTTTTGCAGACGTGATCTGCAGTGGGAACAGATAGAGGAAAATCTAGAGAGGTGGAGGTATGCACTGGAAAGAAGAGGGATAAAGGTTAGCCACACAAAACTGAATACATGTGTGTGAATGAGAGAAACCCAAGAAGAACCCAGGTGGAACCCAGCAGGAACCCTAGAGGAATGATGAAGCTACAGGGAGCAAAGAGAGTGAAGGTGGAGAATTTTAAGATAAGAGATAAGATAGGACTTTATTGATCCCACATGTGCATGTTACCACAGCTCAAGTACAAAAACAGGCAAAAAATAAAAAAGTATAAGATTAAATACAATACGCGTGTGTGTGTGTGTGTGTGTGTGTGTGTGTATATATATATATATATATATATATATATATATATATATATATATATATATATATACACAAACACACATATATATATAGTGACAAGTAAAGTTGGGTAAAGTATAAGTGACAAGTAAAGTTGGGGTCAGTTCAACAGAGTCAAGAAAAGAGGTGAAGAAGTGTGTGCAAGCAGGTTGAAACAAGTGAAGAAAAGTGTCAGGAGTGGTGTGTGACAAAAGAGTACCAGCAAGAATGAAAGGAAACAGTGGTGAGACCAGAGATGCATGGGTTTGGAGACCGAGATACTGAGGAGAAGATAGGACCCAGAGTTGGAGGTAGCAGAGGTTGAAATGTTGAGGTTCTCTTTGAGCGTTACGAGGGTGGATAGGATCAGGAACGAGAACATGAGCTGCTGCTGTGTTTGAACAAGGACGTATCTCAGGAATAACATTGGACCTGGGTGATTGACACCTCTATGGAAACAACAGAGGGTCATGAACCCACATTATCTGATCAGAACAAGGAACATGGCTGACTCCCAAGACATTTATGAGGTACGTCTCCTTTGGTTTGTTCCTACCACCAACTTAAACAGAAACCATTCTGATCGTCGGAGACTTGCGATTCCATGAATCTAGTCATTTTCCACTCAACAGCAGAGATCCAGTCTACTTCATAGTGGATCTCATCTGGTGTCCTTACTGGTGTTCACCGAAGCTTTTCCTCGGAGCAGCAGCTTCAGACACTCGCTGTTGTCTGTCAGACAGCAGTAGTGCAGCGCTGTGCTTCCTCGGGCCGTCTGTTTGTCCAGGTTCCCACTGAAAAACACACCAAACATGTGACCTCATGCCCGAGTCTGAGAGACCACCACGCTGCCAGACCTGCCAGTCCACCACCTACCTGTTCTGAGCCAGGAAGTCCACGATGTGGAGGGAGTTCCTGTCTACCATCCGAACTGCTAGGTGTAACACTGTCTCTCCAGGTTCCTGTCAGAAACACCCAGGATTCACACCAGAACAGCCAGTACAGCTCATTTTTTATTCCAAAATTTTTTCTAGAACATGAACAGAAAGATGTCAAGAAAAAAAAAAAAAACTAACATAGGCAAGGCAAGTTGTATAGCACAATTTAACAAGGCGATAAAGGTGTTTTTTTTTCTCTATGGCGACACAAAACAAGACACTAAATGAGTAAAAAACAGAAAATCCTCAAACAAAAAAACAAACAAATCTGACTGTTAGAACATGAAGACCAGTTAAACGTTTAGGAGTTTCCTAAATATGGAACAAAATCTTTAGTTAGTTTAAACCCGTATTTAACAGATGCAAGGACACAAGCTCATGGACTCCAGACCTGAATTGAAGGACTTGTGACTTGGACTTGAGTGTTAACGACATGTAACCGACATGTAAATCCTAAAGTGGTCCCTTTGACTTGAATTGGGTTTAACTGACTTGACCAGAATCATGTGCCATCAGCTATCATATGGCTGGTGCACCCTTTAAAAAAACGAGTCATTTCTGCATTTCCACTGACAATTCCTCAGTTCACATCTCCCAGTGTGAAGAGTCTGGGTGTTATCCTCGATAATGAGCTCTCATTTAAATCTCATATCCATAATGTGCCCTGTTCAGCCCATTTCCATCTGTGCAACATCTCCCGTCTGCGATCACCTAAATGTACCCCCTCATCCTTGATTATTTTTTATTCGGTCCACCTGTGTTTGTTACTTCACTGGATAGGCTCTACCTGTGTAGCGGCAACTTGATTGGTCCCCAGATGTGTTGAACATAGAAAAATAGAAAATCCCCCCAACTTTTGACAGAAGCAACGCCGCCGACATGACGCACAGAACCCCGACTTTAGTTTGATAGCTGATGACTCCACCCAATTTAGAGTCTACTGGGATGGACACAGACGGCGCTGAATCCAGCCCAGAGCAAGCAGACCGGATGGCACCACAACCAGATGCCGTGGACTCAGCAGCAAACACAGCCTGAACCACAGGGAACTTAGAGAAGGAGCGGGTGCAGGAGTGTTTGAGGACACAAATGGAACCACTACGGACCACTGAGCTGCTGAAATCCAGTTTTCAGACCCAACACAGCCAGATTCCTCTGAAGCTTTAACAGTTACAATCTGTGACCCATGATGGACCACGAGACCTTTCTGTAAATAATGGACCTCCAAGGTTCTCCTGAATGTGGTCATTTGGATCCAGGCAACATTACCTGGTGCTGACTGACAAACGTTTTCTGGTTTTGGCCTTTACTGAAACTCGCCAAAATTTCCTAATAACATTTCACCTCTTTAGATGTTCACAGGTCTTCAGGAGGTTTTCCTCCTGGGTTTTGGTTTGATAAACATTTTATTGACTGGACTGATGATTTGCTGACACAATGTTTAGAGATAAACATCTGCCCCGGAGAAGAGAACACACACAGGAAACAGACACCAAAAAGATAAATTACAGCTGAGAGGAGAACCCGAACACATGTGAGAGGACTGAGAGTCAGAGCTGACCAGGTGTGTCACACATCTTCATCTGTGTGAGGGTTGAGTGGGTGTGGTCATACATGTTCATGGAGCTGTGGGACAGCCTCCATCAGGTCCACATCCTCAGCATACACCTGAATGAGCGACAGAATGTCCCGGTTCCTGACGGCCTCGTAGAGGACCTCTAGTCTGGACTCCACATTATTGCACAGCTGCCGGGCAAAGCGCTTCTCTGTGTACTTGGCCGTGATGTAGTCCTTCCTCATCTGCCTGAAAACACAGAAAAAGTAACAGCACTGTTAAGCAGTGGCATTCCAGGTCCTCGGATCATCAGAGCCCCCACAGCCCGACCGGGACTTACATGCCGCTGGCTGGTTCCGGCTTGGTCATGTTCTGTTTTGACAGGTCTGCCTCCATGATCTCGTTAAAGCTGGCATTTCCAATG
>CM026209.1:26266589-26299089 GCA_014839995.1 Xenentodon cancila | reverse complement strand
TAATGGATCAAAGAAACCATCCAGATCAGGAATGGAGGCAACAAGACAATCCTCTGGGATGAGGGAGCGTTCGTCCTCTCCCACACCTGGGACTCGGCTCTTGAGAGCATCGGCGGGCTCAGTCAACCTGGTCCGTCAGATCCGTCAGGTTGAGCACGCCTGGGAAGAACAGCTGTCAGATGACGCTGGAGAAGACTGCTGCCCACAGTTGAGACATGTAAAGGTCAAGAAAACATCTCCTTTATTAATGTGTCTGATTAAAAGAAAATGTAGTAATGACGTAAGTATCAGAAGTGACATCATGTACATGACTGTTTAAATGAGGTGTGTTTGGTGCAGCGCCGCCTCCCACTGACTGACGTTTCAGATCTACGTGATAACCTGCAACGGTCCTTATTAGGAGGACGTAATGAGAGAGGACGCGTCAATTCAATAAGCTGCTCATAGAAAGAAAGATGTTCTTCTGAACGAAATGTCTTATTTGAAGATATCTTTAAAATAAAAGATGTTTCTCAGGTCAAACTTTACAGAAAGTTGTTCAAATGTTCCAAATCTGCTCTGACTAAAGGGATCGAGATGGAGCCTTTTCAGTCCAGGTCCTGACACTGAGCCCGAGGTTTGGGAAGGCTGACGTTTCTGTTCAGACAAAGGAACCACAGTGCACTCACGGAGACACACAGGACCAAATGTCCAAATTCCAACCGAGCCGAGGACAGTCAAGTTGGAACGGCTGTTTTAGTGGGGTGGAGATGAGGGGGGCCAATTGAAGAGAAGACTGGGATGTTCTCAGGCGTCCCTTCTGTCAGCCTCAGTCCTCAGGCCAGAAGAACATTCTCAATATGCCAGATAAAGTTAAAGAGAGTCAGCCAGCATGCCCTTTAGATCTTTCAGGGGACCATCATCTGATCCAAAATGTCTTTATCTGTGAGTTTCAAACTCTGGTTCTGCATTCACCTGTGAGGATGAATGCAGCTGAGGTTCAGTTTGTTCTTGAGAAAAGAAACAAAATTCAGCGCTTTTCTTCGTGCAGTCTGTCCCGTGTGAGCAGAAACCACATAAACTGGGTCACTCTGCACCTCTGAGTCAGCTGACCTCTTTTCTGCAAACTTGTTGTAGAGTTCAGACACCTGAGGAGAAGTTGCTACCTTACCTACAGCCCGGCGATGGACCACAACTAGGACATAGTTGTGTGAAGCCTCCACAACAGCCTTTCACATCATTTACATGCTCAATGTTGGAAGCTTTCAGCTTCAGAGTCACTGAAACTGCAGAAAGTCAGAGCAAGAACTCTGCTTCTGCTGTCAAACATCAGCATGGAGCTTCAAAACTGTGTCACGGTAAATATCAGATGTATTGTTTTAAGGTTCCTCTACGTCACTCCTGCAGAATTTCCACCTTTAAGCCTCCACACTGTTTGTATCATGGCTATTCTAGCAGAAGTGAGCACAGCTTTCATTAAACAAAGTGGAAACAGCAATTTCTCCTCTCACATATCAGAGAAGCAGTTTCTCTGCAATTATTACTGATGTTTCCTGTTTTTACGCATTTACACAGAGGAAGTTCACAGAAACACCTCAACAACAACCAAACCATCACATGAATTAACCAACGCAGTTCAGCTGAGACAAACTTGGAAATAAACACCAGTTAAACATGAACCAGATGTGGAAGAAGCCTCATGTCAGAGGGAACCACACATGTGGAGCCTTTCCCGAGGACTTCTCTGTCTGAAGGCCTTTCATAGTTCTCTGCAGCTAGAACATATTCGTCAGGTCTGCTTCAAAATCCAACCCCATAAAAGCCTTGATGATTGAACACCAGTAGCTCTCACATCCAGATGAAGACATGACATCTGAGACTGAGAGGGACTGAATGCCTTCACGCAGTTTCCTTGTAGGCCTCACGTTCAGGCTCCCCAAGAGTCCTGGGCCCCATGAAAAAATGTCCCATCGTGAGCCTCCAGGTAAGCCCAGCCCAGGTGTGTGCTGTTTGAAAGTCGTGGTGTTGAACAGTGAGCTGTCGCTGTAGCTTCTTACTCAGCCTGACATCCGAGCTGTGGAGAAAGACCTAACGGTCCGTCTCCTTGTACCGTTAACTGGGCTAAGAGACCATTGTGACCGGTTACGAGTTTTCTGGGAGGGTTCGGGAGTGAAGCTGAGAAAATCAGCTCTTCACCCTAGTTGGAAGATATTTACCATCACTGGCTGTTCAGTCTGACCAGACCACAAGCTGCTACCTGGAGGGTCCTGCGCTTGGTTGAGAGTCCTGGAGAGTCCTGCAGCCAGGTGAGCAAGAACTGCTGTGGAGCTCTGCTGGTCCTGGTGTCATCTTCTCCAGCCAAACCTGACAAAATATCTGCAGAGCTGCCGTCACACATTTTCAAAGGATATACTGAACATGTCGACTCGACGGTAAACACAAAAGTTGCTGTTGTGTTTTTCCGACGCTGGGTTAGACTGACCGTTGCTTCGGGAGCTTTGGTAGCATGACCATTACAGATGAGGACATGGTAATGACTACTCATTGGCTGAGCTGACTGTCAATCAATCATATTAGAGATAAATGCAATGCTTCTTATAAACGGTCCTGGTGTGGTACAAAAACATTTACCCCTCTCAGTGTTGTCATGGATGGGAAATCAAACAATCGAGACCAAAACGTTTTTTTGTACCTGACTGTAAATGTCTTTATATCTGCTATAAAGTGGGACATTTTAATGTGTAGGTCGATAGAGACTGACACTTTTCTAGCCTCTAGTGGCCAGTCGAAGAACTGCAACAAAACGTAGTTCCACATGAGCCTCAACCTGGACGTCAGATGCTTGGACATAGCCTCCCTGGTCGCCTCCCGGCGACCAGGTGCTGACGCTGTCACCGGACACTGTGAGGAGATCCCTCAGCAGGATCAACGCCCGCAAAGCTGAGCCCCCTCCTCTTCACCCTGCTGACCCACGACTGCACACCGATTCACAGCTCCAACCTCTTCGTAAAGTTTGCGGACGACACAACTGTGGTGGGTCTCATCAACAACAACGATGAGTCAAACTACAGGAGCGAAGTGAGCCGCCTGGCTGAGTGGTGCAGACAACAATCTCTCCCTGAACGTGGAGAAGACCAAGGAGATTGTTGCTGACTTCAGGAGACAACACACCCAGCATGCTCCTCTGACCATCAACGGTGCTGCTGTGGAGAGGGTGAGCAGCACCAAGTTCCTGGGTGTCCACATCTCAGAGGACCTCTCCTGGACTGTTAACACCGCATCACTCGCCAAGAAGGCACAGCAGCGCCTCTACTTCCTCCGCAAACTGCGAAGAGCCAGAGCCCCGCCCCCATCAGGTACACCTTCTACAGAGGCACCATCGAGAGCATCCTGACCAGCTGCATCACCGTGTGGTACGGATCCTGCACCGCAACCTGCCGCAAGTCTCTCCAACGCGTCGTGAGAGCAGCTGAGAAGATCGTTGGTGTCTCTCTCCCCCTCACTTCAGGACATTTACAGACCCGTCTGACTCCAAAGCCCTCAGCATCGTGAGAGACCCCACCCACCCGTCACACAGCCTCTTCAGTCTGCTGCCATCAGGGAGGAGGCTGCGGACCCTCCGGGCCAGAACCAGCAGACTGAAGGACAGCTTCGTCCACCAGGCTGTCAGGACCCTTAACACTCTCCCTTCTCTTCCACCGTTTCCCGCCTTGCCCCCCCCCTCACTCACTCTGATCTCAGTATCTGAATTTTGGCAGAACTGGACCGCTTGCTTTGCACCAGGTCACTTTAAACAAACCGAAAAACTGTTGTTGTCATGTCACAACTTGTTTCTTGTCTCTTTTTAACCTGCACTTTGTGTTTAAAATGTATTTATTGTGTAGCACCGAGGGTTTGAGGGTAACGCAATTTCGATTCTCTGTATGTATCTCACATGTGGTAGAATTGACAATAAACTTGACTCTGACTCTGACTCTGACTTGGAGCTTGGACGCAATCCCACATACCTCCATGCATCACTGGTGTTCATATGGTTGTGAAGCACCACACAACAGGGGGCGGTGGCGAGTCAAGAACTGAGAACAAACTGGATCACTGAGGGGAGAGGGATTTATTTTTATGTGAGTTGGAGGAAGACAAAACAGTCAGGGAACAGACCTAAAGTTGATGTAGACGAAGAGTTCTCGTCTTTGACTGAACCCATATGTACGATGTTCATCAATGTTCTTTGTTTTCGTTTTTTCATTCATAACCAGACACATCAAAGCCATTGTATAAACATAACAACGTTAAAATAAAAAAAAAATACACACACGTATAGAACATACAGAACCCCTTTAAAGAATCTCTATCTACATAAAAGGATCTGTTATAAATGGATGTACTTAAATCTGTAAAGTAAATCAAACGTGCACACACCTACATATACGTGCACACACCTACATATACGTGCACACACCTACATATACGTGCACACACCTACATATACGTGCACACACCTACATATACATGCACACACATACATATACATATACGTGCACACACCTACATATACGTGCACACACCTACATATACATGCACACACCTACATATACGTGCACACACATACATATACGTGCACACACCTACATATACGTGCACACACATACATATACGTGCACACACCTACATATACGTGCACACACCTACATATACGTGCACACACCTACATATACATGCACACACATACATATACGTGCACACACATACATATACGTGCACACACCTACATATACGTGCACACACCTACATATACGTGCACACACCTACATATACATGCACACACATACATATACGTGCACACACATAGACATTCACACACATACATAGACATGCACACACATACATATACGTGCACACACATAGACATTCACACACATACATAGACATGCACACACATACATATACATGCACACACATACATATACGTGCACACACATACATATACGTGCACACACATAGACATTCACACACATACATAGACATTCACACACATACATAGACATGCACACACATACATATACATGCACACACATACATATACGTGCACACACATACATATACGTGCACACACCTACATATACGTGCACACACCTACATATACGTGCACAAACCTACATATACGTGCACACACATAGACATTCACACAACACATGAATCCTGTTTAACACGTCTGAAAAGGGGCAGGAAGAAGTAAATGTATTTAATCCTACCACTTCTACAATATCTCATAATTAAACTTTACATTCATCTGGTTTTTAGTATCTTATGAATTGATGAAATAAACACATATATAAATATGTATAAAGTAAAGCAGAAAGTAACCTAATAATAATTTAAATTATTAGGTTATTACTTTATTATTACACTATATACTACACATACTACACATACTACACTATATACTACACTATATACTACACTGTATACTACACTATATACTACACTATATACTACATATACTACACTATATACTACATATAGTACACTATATACTACACATACTACACTATATACTACACATACTACACTATATACTACATATACTACACTATATACTACACATACTACACTATATACTACACATACTACACTATATACTACACATTCTACACTATATACTACACATACTACACTATATACTACATATAGTCCACTATATACTACACATACTACACTATATACTACATATACTATGTTATTTACTACATATACTACACTATACACTACATTTACTACATTATGTAGTATATGTAGTGTATAGTGTAGCACCCCACAATGACAGTGCAGAGCAGAACCTGGAGGTCCCCTGACCCAGTTGGCCAGCACAAGACACCACACCAACACAAGCACCCAGAGACCTGACAGCAACACCCACAAGCCAGCCCAGGCAGCACCCACCTCCCCCCACCAACCCCCACTCCACAACGGAAGCACCTCTGCAGGGGCGTCACTACCAAGGGCCCGGACACCCCTGCCAGCTTGGTGCTCCAAGAATGTGAGGTTGCCTACAGATCTTATGGTCCATCATCACACACAGAAACTTCATTTCATTAACTCTGTCTAAATGTACACCCTCATCCAAACTTAAACATTACTGTTCCTCTTTTGATTTCCAAATAACATAAACTTTGTTTTGTCTAAATTTAATGATAGTTTATTCATATCAAACCACTTTTTTAATTTGTTCAGTTCTGAGGTGATTTCCTCCGTAAGCTGCTGTAAATTCTCCCCTGCACAGACAATATTTGTATCATCAGCAAACGGGACAAATCGCAGCACTTTTGTGACTTTGTATATGTCATTTATGTATAGAACAATAAAGAGTTTAGGTCCTAATACCGACCCCTGGGGGACACCACAAACAATGTCCACGCATGATGACTGAAAGTTGCTCATTTTACTAACTGCTTGTTGCTTAAAAACCTTTTCATCCAGTGTAAAACCACTCGTTGTTTATTAATATGTCATGATTTATTGTGTCAAATGCTTTTTTAAGATCAGTGAGAACCCCAACTGCAAATTTCTTTCAGTCTGTGGAGCTGGTGATTTCTTTTGTTAATTCCAGGACTGCAAAGGATGAGGATCTTGGAGATCTGAATCCAGACTGGCTTTCAGAGACCAGTTTGTGTTTATCAACGTTATCAACGATCAACGTTAAAATCCCCACAGATGGAGAAGACCTTCTGAGCTGAAGCTGCAGGTGTTTCCTCAAACCTCCCAAAAGGTTTCTAAGTTAGACCCTGGTGTTCTATAGATGCAGTTTATGATTACAATCTTTTTCTTTTCCATATACGTTTCTACTGTTATACAGTCGTATAAATTGTTTTTCCTCCTCTATGCTCCAGGTTTTTGTCCACATATACAGCCGCCCCTCCACCAGTCGTCCCCTCTCTGCTGATGTACTTGAATTCATGTCCATCCAGTTCAAAATAGAGAGGTTGTAGTCAGACTGAACTGTCCTGTCGTACTGATCCTCTGAGTAAAGCAGCAGTAGTTGATGATGTCATAGTAGAAGTTATCGTCACCCTCCATGTCCTGATGTTTGGATTCTGTGTAATTAAATGTTTTCTGCTCTATTTGATCACAATTCACAGTCATAAAAGGTGATTTTCTGTCAACAGATGATGATGAATAACTGCTAGTACTGAGTCCCATCCTGATGGTGAGGAGTTCCTACCATCTGTTTTACCTTCAGTCCCGTTAGTGCTCACTTAAATCTCTCCAACTCCTCCATGCCTCTGATGACCAGAACCTTCACCTTCTCCGGTGTTCCGTTCAGCTTGATGAAGATCTGGTACCTTGAGATCCGTGTAGCCTGGATCTTCCCTTGCTCCTTCAGGAACCGGGCTTTCCATGTTGGTCAGATGTTCGTTGATCTTGACGTCCGATCTTCTCAGCTTCTTTCCTTGTTTTAGCAGCTCCGTTTTGTGTTCATTATTGACAGACCTCCTAATTCTGTCTGGTTTGTGGTTGCTGCTCCTCCTGGGCAGCGGGTGACCGGCTTCCAGCTCTATTCCCTTGGATTGGAGGAAAGAAGGCACCTTTTTAATATCGTCCAAATCCTCCATCACCTGGGTCTTTTTTGGCCCCATCCTGATCATGTTGTGAATTTGTCTTTACTTAATAAAAAAGAATCGACTTACAGCACGTAAACACCAGAAGAATGACAAATACCAAACAAACTTTAGAACTTAGCTTCTCACTCCATGACGCGGTCTGCACTAACCTGCCAATCTCAACCGGAAATGATGGATCAACCGTCAGCTGACCTTTGTCATTTTCCTGTTGACTTAATTATGCTCCCATCCCACCTGGTCACCTGGTGGTTTTGCTCCATCGACGGCATGAACAAGGATGGATACAATTGAAGTCTCCATCCATTTTTGTTTGTCTTCAGAACCGCTTCATACGTTTATCATAAAATGGTTTCTTTAGTCTGACTATGAGAAGTTGCTTTAGTGATTTCAGTTGGCCAAAAAATGTATTTTGAAACATCTGGAGTTTTCGTAGGCTCCTCCAACATGCAGACTGGAGTCCATGAGAGTCACACTGACATCGTCTCTGGTTTTTTACAGTGAGAAAAGATGGTCACTACAGAAGAGACGTACAACCTGTCGGACTACTACAACGACTATGACTACGACAATTCCACTTTTACTTCCCCCTGTTCCTTCAACATCAACAACAGTGTGAGCCGCGTGGTTGGCCCATATGTGCACTCCATCATCTTCATTCTGGGTTTTGTCGGGAACAGCCTGGTAATTGTCACCTACATGCTCTACAAGAGGACCAAGTCCATGACCGACGTCTACCTGCTCAATGTGGCCATCGCTGACCTGCTGTTTGTGCTGTCACTGCCACTGCTCGTCTACAATGAGATGTCGTCGTGGTCCATGGGGCCGGTGGTGTGCAAGCTGCTTCGTGGCTCGTACAGTGTGAATCTGTACAGTGGCATGCTGCTGCTCGCCTGCATCAGCACCGACCGCTACATAGCTATTGTCCAGGCCCGCCGCAGCTTCCGGCTGCGCTCACTGTCCTACAGCCGCCTCATCTGCATCGCCGTCTGGGCTTTCGCTTTGCTGGTGTCTGTGCCCACCTTCTATTTCTACCAAAGATATAAACCAGGGCACATTGGCAATGTTGTCATGGTCAATGTCTCAAACCCTGACCTGACAGCTCCATGGTTCGTGTGTGAGTTCAGGTCTGAGAACAGAGAGGTTGCCATGGTGGCCAAGGTGGCCATCCCCAGCATCCAGTTGGCGGTAGGTTTCTTCCTACCACTGCTCATCATGGTCTTCTGTTACACTGCTGTCATTGTCACCCTGATGAAAGCCAAGAATTTCCAGCGACACAAGGCGGTGCGGGTGGTGCTGGTGGTAGTGGTGGTGTTTGTGCTGTGCCACCTGCCCTACAATGTGGCACTGTTCTACAACACCGCTAACATGTTCAGAACCGATGACTGTGGCGATGTGGACATGTTGCACACAGCGCTGACCGTCATGCAGTCTATTGCGTACCTGCACTGCTGCCTCAACCCAGTGCTGTACGCATTTGTGGGGGTCAAGTTCAGGAGCCACTTCAGGAGGATCTTCCAGGACCTGTGGTGTCTGGGGAAGAGATACATCACTCCCCGCCGTTTCTCCAGAGTCACCTCTGAGATGTATGTTTCCTCAGTGCACCGCTCGGTGGACGGATCCAGTGAGACTGGCTCTTCCTTCACCATGTGAGGACCTGCAGAGCAGCAGAGCTTCAGGCCTGAAAGTCTAGACTCAGGTCCATGAATCAACTCATGTTTGAGAGCTTCTGAAACAACGCATGGTCAACCTCAGGAGTGCCAGAAGAGACCAACGGAGACCTCAGAAGCAACTGTTGTTTTACATTTTGATTTGATTTAGTTTAGTTTTGTACCTTCTGCTATTGTTTTATGACTATATCATGTAATAGCTGAGAACAACTTTACAATCTTGGTTTTGTTTTATCAAATATAATAAAAATCATGTGACGGATTTCACTGGTTTGGGTATCACAAGTCTGGCTCAAACTGGGACAGGTCTCAGTCGTTCAGGACTTCCTGGCTGTCCCGGGGATTTGCTGATGTCTTCATCTCTGCAGAATTCCGGGTTGTCCTCCGACCCCCGCTTGGCCCTGCTCAGCCTTCGCTCACCGTTTGTCTTTACCTCCCATTCTTGTTCGAAGTCCTTGAAATTGAGGAAAAATACAAATATCTTGGCAGAAATTTGTCCTAAAACCAGGACAAGATGACAAAAGTATAAATAATACAAAAACATACTTATATGAAAATGTTAATCTAGTTAAGTTTTAGTCACAAAAAGTGACACATCAAGTTCGTCAGACCTCTGTCAGACTGATGATAAAAAGAAGACTAATGGCATCACGAAATTACCGGGCTTTGATTGTTCAGGTTGGATAGAAGTTCTGAATGTTTGATGAATATTTCTGTAAAAAAAATAAAAGAATATGTCTGTGACTTTGAGTCACTGTGGTGGAAATGTTCTGGAATCCAATGAGAGAGTAAACAGTTTAAAGTTTAACATAAAAGTTTATTTGGAGAGTACACGTTGATCAGACGTGCAGAGAAGTCTCAGTTGAGAGTTCTGCCGTGTTGAAGAAGAGACAGGTTTTTATATGTTCCAAACTACAAAACATCACATGAGTTACAGCTGTGTAGCTGCTCAAAATGGCAGAGCAGATTGTCTCACTCCCTTACTGCTTATCAGACTTAAGAGGAGGAGTAAAGTGGGTACCTTGTCAGGGTATACATTTTAAGAGTGTGAGAAACAGAGAGTCTGTTATGCCTGACATAAATTTAACACAGGCTACATAGTAAAAAGACAAAGAACAGGCTTGTACCCTAAACATGCTTACTTAGGGTCAGATTAACTATCTATTTGTGGGCAGAGCATCTGACATCTCTTTGGCATAACATCACCAACAACAATCAACATTCTTCCTGCTCATTACACAAATAAATTGCTGGCTTTGAAAGTGTCCTGCTGTAATCAAAGCTCCGTCTGCGACACGCGGAACCCACAATTCAGTTCTGCAACACACGAGGTCAGTCAAAGGTCAAGAGTGAACGGACGGCAGTGCTCAGACTGCTTCAAGTGGACAGTAAGAGGTTCATTCGCGGTGGGTGTGGTCTTCAGTAATAGCGTGGTCTTGTTAGTGACAGTCGGTGCTGGCAGCTGACAGCTACATGATCATGATGGAATAAAGTCATCAGGGACTTGCACCTAGACCTTGACCTTCACCTCCAGGACTCATATTCTTCTCTGCTGATGATCGGTTCATCACAATAAATGAGCAGCAGTTCCTGACCCAACACCAGTAGCCAAGAAATGTGGGGAAACTTAGGACTCTATGATGTTTAGTCATTACATTCCTTACATTATAGGTTGTTGGGTGAAAGTTGTGTTTCTTTAAAAACTAATAATCAATTTAATCTGATGATTTTCAAACAAGAACAAGAGAACTACTGCATTAATCATTGTCTAGACCTTATATAAAGTATGTAAAGGAGTGAATAATGTGAAGGTTGTGACGGAGTGACCGACGTGACGGAGTGGAGAATGTGAAGGAGTGAACAAAGGCACTGAGTGAAAGTTGTGACAGGGTAAAAATGTGACGGACTGAAGGTTTTGATGGAGTGAACGATGCGATGGTCTTAAGGTTGTGATAGGGTGAAGGCTGTGACGCAGTGAAGGTCTTGACAGAACAATTATGTGAATGAGTTGTGACGGACTAAACAATGTGACCCAGTGAAGGTTGTGATGCAGTGAAGGTTGTGACAGAGCAAACCATGTGAAGGAATGAAGATTTTGATGGAGTGAATGATGCAACGGAGGAGGTTACACATGTGGTGCCTCGGACATTGGTTGACAAGGGCCTGGGGTGCAAATCCCTCAGGCATTCACAGCAGGCTGACGCCAGGAGAGCTCCGTGCATGGCCTGGAGGCAGGCCTAGGTGACACGTCACGATTATGCACACATCTTACTCACATGTGTCCACCCACTGATAATAGAGTAGGCATTTCTGCTGTTTGCAATGAGGACTTACTTCTGCTGACCTCTCCTGAAGGAAAGTGGTACTACAGTTCTGAACTCAGCATTTGCACAGTTATCACATTCTGCTTACCATAAGCTGCCACAAAAAAACGTTGGTTAATCTTGGCTTTCTGATTACATTTTTAGTAGATTCCGCAGCGACACATTCGGTATTACGGAGACACGACTTTCCGGTGCAGCTGGAGCTTAGTGGCCAGTTTGTTCATTCGATTTCTGCAACTGGTCAGGGGGTGAGTGAAAATTTCACAGGTCCACTGGTTTGTATTGTTGCCAATGCTAAGATATCTACACATTCCTTTTTGGTATCGAAAAATTGTCCATTTTCCTTAATTGGACGAGATTTAATCTGTGTGCTGAGGTTGTCGCATATTTCAACACCTGAAGGTCTTCGGGTAACAAAACCAAATGCAGATAATGAACATTGTGTGCTTACCAGTGGGAGGTTCCCAGAGGTGGGATTGGACTTTCTGCTTTAGGCTGCACGGGGAGTGGTCCCACCGGGTACTTTGTTGTTTGTCAACCAATGAACTGCATTGAATTTGCTGGATCCGGATGGGATGGGATGGATGACCCTTCAAAGGGGGTCATGCTGGCTACATTTAACAAATGCTGGTTCACATGGGTTTTCCTGCTATACTCAACAGTATTGTTAAGCTTGTGTCACCTGTACTTCCCACAATGCAGCAGGTGAAGTGCAGAAGCCTGCAGCTGTGCATCCACAGACAGACAGGCCTTTTGATCATGTGGTGCTTGACTTCATCGATCTGTCACTGAGTGGAGGAAAGAAATATTGTCTAACCTTAATTGACATGTACTCAAAATGGCTCGAGTGTTTTCCCTCCTCTAGGGCTGACAGCTCCATGGTGACAAAGGCTTTGCAGGTGGAGATTTTGCCCTGGTGGAGGATTCCCTCTGGGCGTTTTTAAGTGATAATGGTGCTCATTTTGTTAACGAAGCTCTTTCACAGGTGGGAAAATCCTGGGAATTGACATGAGGAGACACTGTGCTTATCACCCCTCCAGAGGGACGCCGTGGAAAGAGAGAAGGGTACCTTGAAGTCTGATGAAATGTTGTGTTGAAACAGGTTTGCCTTGGACAAAGGCCCTCCCCATCGTTCTAATGTATATGAGAATGAGGGGGAAAACTAACCTCAGTCCTTTGGAGATCCTTTTTGGCTGGCCTCCTGTGATGGGTGTGGACCCCCGCGGACACTGTAACTTTCCATCAGCTGAGCTCTGTGAACATACTGTTTTAGCATATTGCAAAAACCTGCATTCTGGGCTTTCTCTGCTCAGCCCTATCCGGCCAGTGGTCCATGGCTTTCCATCATTCCAGGGGATTGGGTTCTGATCAAAAACCTCCATCGAAAGCACTGGAGATCTGTGAGGTGGTCTGGGCCTTTTCCAAGTACTTTTGGTTACCTTCACGGGTGTAAAGGTAGCTGAATGAGCATCCTGGGTTCATGCCACCCACTCTAAAAAGGTTCCAGGACCTCCCGAGACTACAAATCCCTAAACTAAAACATACATGGTCCTTAGGTCTATTAACAGCTTATTTTACAGTGCAGAAAAGAATTACCACCTTCTTGAGGATTTCTGTTGTTGTTGGAAGTGCTGAACATTGAACATTTGAGTTTAATCTGAATAAAGACTGATTCCATTCAATTCAATTGAGTTTTATTTATACAGCGTCTATTACAACACAAGTTGTCTCCAGGATCTTTCCAGAGACCAGAACATGACCCCTGATCAATTATTACATAAACAACAGCAGGTAAAAACTCCCCTTTAAGAGTGAAGAAACCTGGACCAGGACCTGGATCATAAGGGGGAAGAAACCTGGACCAGGACCTGGATCATAGGGGGAAGAAACCTGGACCAGGACCTGGATCATAGGGGGAAGAAACCTGGACCAGGACCTGGATCATAAGGGGGAGGAAACCTGGACCAGGATCTGGATCATAAGGGGGAAGAAACCTGGACCAGGACCTGGATCATGAGGGGGGACCCTCCTCCTTAAGACCAGCAGGTAGAGCAAGAAATAAGAAAGAATAGAGACATAGAGACACCGTCAAAGGTACAAGACAGGATACAATAGTAACTATCATCAGTAGTCCAATTAGACTTCTGTGTATATGGGTGATATATGGATAGACGGTGATCCAAGGGGATGAGGACTGCAGGTCGGGGTGTCAGCAAGTATCCAACAGACATCCACACAGACAGGTGGAGGCAGACACTGGGATGGTCAGAGGTGGAACTGCAGGTCAGCAAGCAGCTCCTGAGGTTCTGGTCTGCAGGACATGGACAGAAGAGGAAAAGAAGGGCCAGACAAGCACAAAAAACTACCAGAACAATGGACCACAATTAAGTTTATGGGATACTGTTAATAAATGAGGGTTGAGGTGAAGAAGAGACAGAGAAGGCAAAGAGAAACAGAGAAGGTGAAAGGCACCACTCAGTGGATCATGTTGGTGGCCCCCTGCAGCAGAGGCCTATAACAGCATATCTACACCGAAGCTGTTTAAGATGAGCTGCTCCAGTCTGGTCCTGCAGCTGCAGCTGTGACTACTGGTCCTGACACACTAAAGTTTACACCAACTAGATGTTTTACTGAACACAAACGTTTGAAGTTTGGTTTTAAAGGTGGAGGTGGTGTCAGCCTCCTTCACCCAAACTAGAAGTTGGTTCCAGAGTGATGGTTCCTGATAACAGAAGACCCGTCCTCCAGATCTACATCTGGATCTTCTAGGAACTACGAGTAAACCTGCACCCTGAGAACTGAGAACTCTGTTAGGAACGTACGGTACTATCAGGTCTTGCAAATATCGCGGCGCTAGACCATTTAGGACTTTATATGCCAGTAATAAGGGCAGCACGGTGGCTTAGTGGTTAGCACTGTTGCCTCACAGCAAGAAGGTTCCCGGTTCAATTCCCGGCCCGGTGGGTCTTTCTGTGTGGAGTTTGCATGTTCTCCCCGTGCTTGCGTGGGTTTCCTCCGGGTACTCCGGCTTCCTCCCACAGTCCAAAAACATGCAGTGTAGGTTAATTGATCAGTCTCAATTCTCCTTAGGTGTGCATGTGAGTGTGATTGGTTGTTTGTATGTGGCCCTGGATAGACTGGCGACCTGTCCAGGGTGGACCCCTGCCTTTCGCCTGATATGCGTCGGGATAGGCTCCGACAGACCCCCGTGACCCGGAAACGGATAAAGCGGGTATAGATAATGGATGGATGGATGCCAGTAATAAAATGTTGAATTGGATTCTGAGTTTTCCGGGGAGCCAATGGAGGGAAGCTAAAACTGGAGAGACGTGGTCTCTCCTGTTGATTCCTGTCAGCACTCGCGCTGCTGCATTTTGGATCATCTGGAGGATCTTCAGAGAATTACTTGGACATCCAGCCAACAACACGTTACAGTAATCTAGTCTAGAAGATATGAACGCATGAATTAGTTTTCCAGCATCACTCTGGGAGAGGATGCTCCTGATCTTTGTGATATTACGGAGGTGGAAAAACGCAGTTTTACAAACCTGATTAATTTGCTGTTTAAATGACAAATCCTGATCAAAATAACTCCAAGATTTCTCACATTTTTACTGGAGGTCATCACAAGACCATCTAATCCCTTCCTGAGGTGTTTGGACCACAAACAACAACCTCTGTTTTATCAGAATTTAGGAGTAAAACATTAGTGGACATCCAGTCCTTGATGTCCTTAAGACACATCTGAAGTTTGTCTGATGGTTCTGTTTCATCTTCATAGGCAGATACAGCTGCGTATCATCAGCATAACAATGAACATTAATGCCGTGGTTCCGGATAAAACTTCCTAAGGGCTGCATGTATAAACTGAACACGATTGGCCCTAGAACTGACCCCTGCAGGACACCATAGCAGACCCTTGTCTGTACTGAAGAAACCATGAACATGAACAAACTGGAATCTATCAGACAGATCTGATTTAAACCAGTCTAGAGCTGTCCCTTTAATCCCAACAACATACTCTAGCCTCTGCAGTAAAATGCTGTGATCTATAGTATCAAAAGCAGCGCTGAGGTCCAGCAGAACCAGTATGGACACTAATCCACCCTCTGAGGTCCAGCAGAACCAGTATGGACACTAATCCAGTATCTGAGGTCCAGCAGAACCGGTATGGATACTAATCCAGTTTCAGAGGTCCAGCAGAACCAGTATGGACACTAATCCATCATCTGAGGTCCAGCAGAACCAGTATGGACACTAATCCAGTATCTGAGGTCCAGCAGAACCGGTATGGACACTAATCGAGTTTCTGAGGTCCAGCAGAAACTGTATGGACACTAATCCATCATCTGAGGTCCAGCAGAACCAGTATGGACACTAATCCAGTATCTGAGGTCCAGCAGAACCGGTATGGACACTAATCGAGTTTCTGAGGTCCAGCAGAAACTGTATGGACACTAATCCATCATCTGAGGTCCAGCAGAACCAGTATGGACACTAATCCAGTTTCTGAGGTCCAGCAGAACCAGTATGGACACTAATCCATTATCTGAGGTCCAGCAGAACCAGCATGGACACTAATCCACTATCTGAGGTCCAGCAGAACCAGTATGGACACTAACCCATTATCTGAGGTCCAGCAGAACCAGTATGGACACTAATCCATTATCTGAGGTCCAGCAGAACCAGTATGGACACTAATCCATTATCTGAGGTCTAGCAGAACCAGTATGGATACTAATCCATTATCTGAGTCCATAAGAAGGTCATTGGAGACTGGAACCAGTGCTGTTTCTGTGCTATGATGCATCTGAACCCTGACTGAACAATTTCAAATAGATCATTTCTATACAAATGGTCACACAGCTGCTGCAACGACCTTTTACACAATTTTACAGATAAATGGAAGGCTGGAAATCGGTCTATAATTAGATAAAATATCTGGGCAAGAGAGGGTTTTTTAAGTAATGTTTTGATTACTGCGACTTTAAAAACCTGTGGCACAAATCCTAAGACCAGGGACAAGTTAATCTGGTCCAGTATTGTCGCACCAATAAGAGAGAAAACATGTTTGAGTAGTCGAGTTGGGATGATTTAGATCTATTGACGACTGAAAAAAAGAAATTTGTCAGGCTCCAGACAAAGTTAAGAGTGCTTCTAAACCACATGTTGGAGTCTAAGTCTAATTGGACTACTGATGATCGTTACTAATGTATCCTGTCTTGTACCTTTGACGGTGTCTCTATGTCTCTATTCTTTTTTATTTCTCGCTCTACCCGGCTGGTCTTCGGCAGGATGGTCCCCCCTCATGATCCAGGTCCTGGTCCAGGTTTCTTCCCTCTTAAAGAGAAGTTTTTCCTGCCACTTTTTGGCTTAAGGTTTTTCTTCCTCTAGGGGAGTTTTTACCTGCCGCTGTTTATGTAATAATTGCTCGGGGGTCATGTTCTGGTCTCTGGAAAGATCCTAGAGACAACTTGTGTTGTAATAAACGCTATATAAATAAAATTGAATTGAATTGAAAATTGAATTGACTGAGGTCAGGTCAGAGAGGTCTACAGGAACCAAACAGTCTAGAGTCAGCTCAGTGAGGTCTACAGGAACCAAACAGTCTAGAGTCAGGTCAGGGAGGTCTACAGGAACCAAACAGTTTAGAGTCAGCTCAGGGAGGTCTACGGGAACCAAACAGTCTAGAGTCAGGTCAGGGAGGTCTACGGGAACCAAACAGTCTAGAGTCAGGTCAGGGAGGTCTACAGGAACCAAACAGTCTAGAGTCAGGTCAGAGAGGTCAACAGGAACAACACAGTCCAGAGTCAGGTCAGGGAGGTCTACAAGAACCAAACAGTCTAGAGTCAGGTCAGGGAGGTCTACAGAAACCAAACAGTCTAGAGTCAGGTCAGGGAGGTCTACAGGAACCAAACAGTCTAGAGTCAGGTCAGAGAGGTCAACAGGAACCAAACAGTCTAGAGTCAGGTCAGAGAGGTAAACAGGAACCAAACAGTCCAGAGTCAGGTCAGAGAGGTCAACAGGAACCAAACAGTCCAGAGTCAGGTCAGGGAGGTCTACAGGAACCAAACAGTCCAGAGTCAGGTCAGGGAGGTCTATAGGAACCAAACAGTGTAGAGTCAGGTCAGGGTGGTCTACAGGAACCAAACAGTGTAGAGTCAGGTCAGGGAGGTCTACAGGAACCAAACAGTGTAGAGTCAGGTCAGGGAGGTCAACAGGAACCAAACAGTGTAGAGTCAGGTCAGGGAGGTCAACAGGAACCAAACAGTGTAGAGTCAGGTCAGGGAGGTCTACAGGAACCAAACAGTGTAGAGTCAGGTCAGAGCATAAGGGAGTCGCAGAAGCTAAAGAAATGCCCGCAGCCACTGCCGGGTGGGCCTGGCCGATTTCCTCTCTAATTTTGACAATTTTATTGGTAAAGAAGTTCATAAAGTTGACACACCGGATTATAAGACGCATAGAATTGAAGCCACAGTAGTGGCTGGTGTTGCGTTATGCATCCCCAAATGGAGCTAAAGGGAATGTCAACAAAACAGCAAGATAAGTCAATCAAACTTTATTAATAGAATACAAACTCCCAAAATGAATAAACAGCTGTTTTATTATTTTTCCTGAGGTAATGTCAGTGGTGTATTATTTTCGCGACAGTGTTTTTCTTTTAACAACAGCAAGGTATAACAGGTAGTGCAACATTTTTATCACGTAGGGGAGGGGGACTTTTCCTCGATTCAGTAAACACATAAAAAAAACAGTCTGATATCGTTACGGTAAATCAAATGTTGAATTCTCTAGGTGCTGCTCTATTCCCGTGTCCTGCTGCGTGACTGACAGCCTGGAGTCGTAAGCTTTGTAAGCGTGTCTCTAGAAAGGAGACATTTTGGGTCTTTACACACAAATGGAAATGAAAATGCTCGCTTCGCGCAGTCATATATCCCAACATGCAGCGCACGCTACTTCTTCTACAGGACAAAATGGAGTCAACGGCTGCTTCCCGTAGTTGTGAGACCTTTTGTGGCTCAATATTGATCCATATAAAAGGCGACCGGATTATACAGCACACTGTCGGCTTTTGAGAAAATTGAAGGCCTTTAGGTGCGGAAAAGACGGCAATAGCTTTATCGGATAGACACCTGCTAAAGTTCAAACGTTATTAAATAGTGGTCGGATAGGAGGGAGTTTACATGTGACACTAACAGATTATCAGGTTCTACACCGTAGACGAGGACCAGATCAACAGTATGATTAAGGCAATGCGTTGGTTCGTTAACTTTTTTTAAAATCCCCATCGATTCTAGAAGAGAATCAAAAGCCAACTTAAGACTGTCGTAGTCAACATCCATATGAATGTTAAAGTCGCCCACTATGATGACTTTATCTGTACTGATCAATAAACTAGATAAGAAATCTGAGAACTCAGACAGAAACTCCAGACCAGCTCCGGCAGGAGGCCGGTAAACTACCACCAACAAAACTGGCTTCTCTGATTTCCAGCTCGGCAGGTTTAAACTGAGCGTGAGGCTTTCAAACGTATTATAATCGCATTTAGGTTTGGATTTTATTGTAAGACTGGAGTCGTAGATCGCCGCTACTCCTCCACCTCGACCTGTGATTCGAGGAATATGATCATTAAAGTAACCGGACGGCGTCGATTCATTTAAACTAACAAACTCTTCCTCTTGGAGCCACGTTTCTGTTAAGCAGAAAATGTCACTCCGGGTCTCAGGGATTAGATCGTTTACTAATAGAGACTTGGAGCTTAAAGATCGTATATTTAGTAACCCGCATCTTTTTTTTTCTTTTTTGCCCTTGTTTGCTCATATATTAATGGTTGATACCAAGTTGGTAGAACCCAAGAGTTATATATATGCATTTTAATCTTGCATCCGAAGGTTTTTTTTTTTTGTTGTTTTTTTTTTATGTGTGTGTATGTGTGTTCTGTGAATTACTTTGTATTGTATTAGTTGTAGATTCACGTTAGCGGTAGACATAAATATATTTTTACAAATTTGGGTCCAGAAGTCAGCATTGTAGGTTATCTCTAAATCTTTTTCCCATTTAATTGATGGGACAGATATTGTTGGGTTGTTTATCGTAATTAACTTTTGGATAAATTTTCTGTTGACTAGTAATTTGAGTTAATTCTAATATCAGTGGTGGAAGGTTGAGGTTGGGTATTTTACTATTTATTTTTGTTTGAACAATAGATTTAATCTGAAGATATTCTAGAAATTGATTTCCTCCAATGTTGTACTTCCGTACGAGGTGAGAGTAAGAAACCCGGGTGTTGTTTTCATAGATATCTTTAAGATGCGTGATGCCCTTAGGGATCCACGATGACAGATTTAATGGTTTTCTGTTCATCAGAAAATCGGGATTATTCCAAATAGGAGTGTATTTACTTGGTGATACCACAGTATTAGTCATTTGGTAAAAGTCCCACCAGGCCGTCAGAGTTGAGGCAATGATTGGGTTTTTGAAACAGGGGTGACGAGTAATAGAACGGCTTATAAATGGGAAATCAGAGATATTGATTTCTTTACATAATAATTGTTCTAGCCCTATCCAGGAGCAATCCCATTGATTTGGTTTGATCCATTTATAAACATACTGGAGTTTATTTGCAAGATAGTAATGCTGGAAGTTTGGGGCCTCCAAAGCACCATTTAATTTATTTTTTTGTAATGCCGATAGTTTAATTCTGGCCTTTTTACTTTTCCAATAATAATGTGTAATTATTGAATCTAAAGATTTGAACCAGAGGGTTGGAGGCTTGCTGGGAATCGTTGAGAAGAGATAATTTACCATGGGAAGTATGGTCATTTTAACTGTATGTAACATAGGAAACCCATAAGACAGGATCCAAACAAGTTACATAGAAATTTATTAACAAAAGAAAAAAATGAAATGATTTAAATCGTCAAACTGGACACTGTTTAAGAGTGAAACATTTCCACAGCTAGTTGAAGGTTAATAAAGCTGAAACAAAACTTAAAATTTCCTTCTATTAACCTTAAGGCTTGACCCCTACGTTCTCATCAGGTTTACTTTCTAAACTGTTTCATTTACAATCAAAACACGTCTTGTAATGACATAGCTCTCAACCAAAAACATAAACAAAGCATAAATGAAATAAAAATAAATCTGTCCTTAGTTTTCTTAACCCAGTGTGAAACCGTTTTACAGCCGTGTGAGTCTTGGCTCCACTGCGACCAGCCCTCAGGCAATTAACGTTCAGGAGGTGGCGGCTGGAGATGACTGGAAGTGTGGAGAGTCCTCATGTGGCAGGGAATTACTCACGAACATTCCCTGTCGGTACCGCGTGGGGGAAAAGGTGGGCCGGTGTGAGCAAGTTGAGCCTCCCAGACGACCTCGGCAATTAGCGGAGTTTTCCCACGGGCTTTCCCTCGCGCACTGATGTAACGTACTGGCGCTGACTGACCAAAGCGTCAACTGGAGCTCTCCTCCGCAACTGTCGCCCGCCAGTATCCTCGTGCAAAAGGAAAACTTCTTCGTCCGCACAAAAAAAAAGTAATAAATCCACACGACGTTATCTTGGTAGTCCGTGCTCAATCTTTTCCCAGAAATCTCTTCTTTTCCGTCTCTCTCTTAGCTCCTCCCCTTTTTCTTCACGCTTGTCGTTGGTATTGGCAAAATAAAATCAGGTGGAACACAGTAAAGAAAAGTCTACTATTTCAGTACACCTTTACATGTAGCAATTCTACCAAAAAGATTTATTGGTAAATTCATCCAACGTTTTAGGTTTTCTTCTATCGTTTTCAAGAGTGGATTATAGTTAAGGCCAATTAACTCTGACAGCTTAGGGGAGATGTTGATTCCCAGGTATTTGATGTTGTCGGTGGTGATTGAGAAAGGTGCAGTGTCAGTCGCCACATCCCAGCTGTTAGAGTTCAGTGGTAGTATGGTAAATTTAGACCAGTTAATAGTATAGTCAGAGATCTCAAAGAAGTGATTAATAAGGTTGATAGTTTGGGGAACTGATGATGATGGAGTCTGTAGATATTCAATTCAATTCAATTCAATTTTATTTATATAGCGTCTATTACAACACAAGTTGTCTCTAGGCGCTTTCCAGAGACCCAGAACATGACCCCCGAGCAATTATTACATAAACAGCGGCAGGTAAAAAACTCCCCTAGTGGAAGAAAAACCTTAAGCCAAACAGTGGCAAGGAAAAACTCCCCTTTAAGAGGGAAGAAACCTGGACCAGGACCTGGATCATGAGGGGGGACCCTCCTGCCGAAGGCCAGCCGGGTAGAGCAAGAAATAAGAAAGAATAGAGATATACAGACACCGTCAAAGGTACAAGATAGGATACATTAGTAACTGTCCTTGGTAGTCCAATTAGACTTCTGTGAATATGGGTGATATATGGATAGACGGTGATCCAAGGGGATGAGGACTGCAGGTCGGGGTGTCAGCAAGCATCCAACAGACATCCACACAGACAGGTGAAGGCAGACACTGGGATGGTCAGAGGTGGAACTGCAGGTCAGCAAGCAGCTCCTGAGGCTCTGGTCCGCAGGACATGCAAAGAAGAGGAAAAGAAGGGCCAGACAAGCACAAAAAACTACCAGAACAATGGACCACAATTAAGTTTATGGGATATTGTTAATAAATGAGGGTTGAGGTGAAGAAGAGACAGAGAAGGCAAAGAGAAACAGAGAAGGTGAAAGGCACCACTCAGTGGATCATGTTGGTGCCCCCCTGCAGCAGAGGCCTATAACAGCATATCTACACCAAAGCTGTTTAAAATGAGCTGCTCTAATCTGGTCCTGTAGCTGCAGCTTTGACTACTGGTCCTGACACATTAAGGTACTAAATGTACACTAACTATATGCTTTATTAAACAGAAATGTTTTAAGTTTAGTTTTAAAGGTGGAGGTGGTATCAGCCTCCTTAACCCAAACTGGAAGTTGGTTCCAGAGTGATGGTGCCTGATAACAGAAAGCCCGTCCTCCAAATCTACATTTCGATACTCTAGGAACTACAAGTAAACCTGCACCCTGAGAACGGAGAGCTCTATTAGGAACATATGGTTCTATCAGGTCTTGCAAATATCGCGGCGCTAGGCCATTTTGGACTTTATATGCCAGTAATAAAATGTTGAATTGGATTCTAAATTTTACAGGGAGCCAATGGAGGGAAGTTAAAACTGGAGAGACGTGGTCTCTCTTGTTGATTCCTGTCAGCACTCGCGCTGCTGCATTTTGGATCAGCTGGAGGCTGTTAAGAGAATTACTTGGACATCCAGCCAACAACACGTTACAGTAATCTAGTCTAGAAGATACGAACGCATGAATTAGTTTTTCGGCATCACTCTGCGAGAGGATGCTCCTAATCTTTGCGATATTACGGAGGTGGAAAAACGCAGTTTTACAAACCTGATTAATATGCTGTTTAAATGACAAATCCTGATTGAATATAACGCCAAGGTTTCGCACAGTTTTACTGGAGGCCATCGCAAGACCATCTAATCCCTTCCTAAGCTGTTTGGGACCACAAACAACAACTTCTATTTTATCAGAATTTAGTAGCAAAAAATTTCTGGACATCCAGTCCTTGATGTCCTTAATACACATCTGAAGTTTGTCTAATGGTTCCGTTTCATCTGGCTTCATAGACAGATACAGCTGCGTATCATCAGTATAACAATGAAAATTAATGCCGTGGTTCCGGATAATACTTCCCAAGGGCTGCATGTATAAACTGAACAGGATTGGCCCTAGCACTGAACCCTGCGGGACACCATAGCAGACCCTCGTCTGTACGGAAGAAACCTCATGAACATGAACAAACTGGAATCTATCAGACAGATATGATTTAAACCAATCTAGAGCTGTCTCTTTAATCCCAACAACATACTCTAGCCTCTGCAGTAAAATGCTGTGATCTATAGTATCAAAAGCAGCGCTGAGGTCCAGCAGAACCAGTATGGACACTAACCCATTATCTGAGGCCATAAGAAGGTCATTCGAGACTCGAACCAGTGCTGTTTCTGTGCTATGATGCATCCTGAACCCTGACTGAAAAATTTCAAATAGATCATTTCTATACAAATGGTCACACAGCTGCTGCAACTACCCTTTCCAGAATTTTAGAGATAAATGGAAGGTTGGAAATTGGTCTATAGTTAGCTAAAATGTCTGGGTCAAGAGAGGGTTTTTTAAGTAATGGTTTGATTACTGCGACTTTAAAAGCCTGTGGTACATATCCTAAGACTAGGGACAAGTTGATCTGTTTCAGTATTGTCGGTCCAATCAGAGAGAAAACATTTTTGAGTAGTCGAGTAGGGATTGGGTCTAACAGACACGTGGATGATTTAGATCCATTGACGACTGAGGTCAGCTCAGAGAGGTCAACAGGAACAAAACAGTCTAGAGTCAGGTCGGAGCATAAGGGAGTCGCCGAGGTTGAAGAAATTCCCACAGCCACTGCCGGGAGGGCCTGGCCGATTTCCTCTCTAATTCTGACAATTTTATTGCTAAAGAAGCTCATAAAGTCTTCACTACTGAGAGCTGCAGGGATGCACGGCTCAACAGAGTTGTGGCTCTTTGTCAGCCTGGCTACAGTGCTGAACAGAAAACGTGGGTTATTTTTATTATCCTCTATTAACACTGAATAATAGGCTGTTCTAGCTTTGCGAAGCGCTTTTTTATACACTATTAGACTATCTTTCCATGCATAATAAATATCCACAGACCTACTAGAGTACCACTTTCTTTCCATTTTACGCACTTTCTGTTTTAACATACGAATATGTGAGTTAAACCAGGGAGTTAAGCTCCTACGGTTAGAGACCCTCTTTCTCAAAGGAGCAACTACATCTAAAGCTGTATGCAACACATCTGCAGTGCTACCAACAAGGAAATCAACGTCTGCAGAGGTAGAACCGAGGTCACAGCCCTCAACTGCTTCACTTTGTTCCTCTGTAAGAAGATGTAGAGCAACGGCCTCCCTAAATTTAGTGATAGCTTTATCGGATAGACACCTGCTAAAGTAATAGTAAGAAAAGTAAGAGGATATCATCAGCATATAAGCTGATCTTATGGGTTGTATCTCCTGTTCCGATTCCTAAAATTGCGCTGTCTTGTCGTATGGCTGCTGCCAGAGGTTCTATAAAGATAGCAAATAGGGATGGAGAGAGTGGACATCCCTGCCTTGAACCCCTGTGTAGAGTGAAGAGTTGTGATATTAATCCATTTGTGGTGACTGTTGCCATCGGTGATGTGTAAAGAATCCAATGAATAAATGATTCACCAAAGCCGAATTTTTTAGGTGTCTGGAATAGAAATTCCCAATTAACTTTATCAAATGCTTTTTCTGCATCCAATGAGAAAATGGCTGTTGGTGTATCTATTTGTGATGAGTAGTGAATCAGATTAAATAGTCTGCGTAGGTTATTGGCGGAGTGTTTTCTTTTAATGAAGCCTGTTTGGTCTGGGTGGATGATAAGTGGAGTTACTTTTTCAATTCGTAGCATCAGCGCTTTACTGATAATTTTAGTGTCTGAATTAATGAGGGATAACGGGCGGTAGCTTGCTGGAAGAGTGGGATCTTTTCCAGGTTTTAATATTAAAGTAATCATCGCTGTATTCATCTCCATGGAGAGCTTAGATTTTTCCTTAATTTCTGCTATTAATCTTGTAAATATGGGTGCTAGAATGTTCCAAAAGTGTTTATAAAATTCTGCCGGGAAGCCGTCTGGACCAGGTGATTTGTTATTAGACATTAGTTGAAGAGCTTTATGGATCTCTGTTGGAGTTAGAGGTCCATCAAGTTCTCCAGCCTGATCTTCTGTGAGGTTTGGTAGGCTGATATTGTTGAGAAATTTGTTAATCTCTGATATGTCTGATTTGTTTGTAGATGAATACAGCTTTCTATAGAAATTCATGAAGTCATCGTTGATTTCTTTTAGGGTCTTGAACGATGTCTCCTGTTGAGTTAACAACTGTGGAGATTGTGGATTTTTCCTTGTTTTTCTTGATCTGACTGGCCAGATATTTGCCCGATTTATTACTGAATTCAAATTGTTCATGTCTGAGTCTTTGGATGAGGAATCTACTTTTTTTATTTAGGTATATATTCAACTGCAGTTTATATTTTTGCAGTTCAGAATGATTCTGAGGAGTTGGGTTATTAGCATTATTAATTTCCAACTCTTTAATCTTCTTTTCCAGGTTTCTTTGTTCTTGCTCTTCCTTCTTTTTCTTATGGGAGGAATATGAAATAATCTGTCCTCTCAGCACAGCTTTGCCCGTTTCCCAGAGGAGTGACGGGGATATTTCTGGTGAATCATTTATTTCAAGGAAGGATGTCCAGTTTCTCTTGATGTAGTCGTCAAAGTCGGGATCTTCAAGCAGCGATGTGTTAAGTCGCCATCTGTTGCTGGTTTTAACCAGCAACAGGGGGAATTTCTTCAACCTCGGCGACTCCCTTATGCTCCGACCTGACTCTAGACTGTTTTGTTCCTGTTGACCTCTCTGAGCTGACCTCAGTCGTCAATGGATCTAAATCATCCACGTGTCTGTTAGACCCAATCCCAACTCGACTACTCAAAAATGTTTTCTCTCTTATTGGACCGACAATACTGGAACAGATCAACTTGTCCCTAGTCTTAGGATATGTGCCACAGGCTTTTAAAGTCGCAGTAATCAAACCATTACTTAAAAAACCCTCTCTTGACCCAGACATAGCTAACTATAGACCAATTTCCAACCTTCCATTTATCTCTAAAATTCTGGAAAGGGTAGTTGCAAGCCAGCTGTGTGAGCATTTGTATAGAAATGATCTATTTGAAATTTTTCAGTCAGGGTTCAGATGCATCATAGCACAGAAACAGCACTGGTTCCAGTCTTGAATGACCTTCTTATGGCCTCAGATACTGGATTAGTGTCCATACTGGTTCTGCTGGACCTCAGATAATGGGTTAGTGTCCATACTGGTTCTGCTGGACCTCAGATGATGGATTAGTGTCCATACTGGTTCTGCTGGACCTCAGCGCTGCTTTTGATACTATAGATCACAGCATTTTACTGCAGAGGCTAGAGTATGTTGTTGGGATTAAAGGGACAGCTCTAGATTGGTTTAAATCAGATCTGTCTGATAGATTCCAGTTTGTTCATGTTCATGAGGTTTCTTCCGTACAGACGAGGGTCTGCTATGGTGTCCCGCAGGGTTCAGTGCTAGGGCCAATCCTGTTCAGTTTATACATGCAGCCCTTGGGAAGTATTATCCGGAACCACGGCATTAATTTTCATTGTTATGCTGATGATACGCAGCTGTATCTGTCTATGAAGCCAGATGAAACAGAACCATTAGACAAACTTCAGATGTGTCTTAAGGACATCAAGGACTGGATGTCCAGAAATTTTTTGCTACTAAATTCTGATAAAACAGAAGTTGTTGTTTGTGGTCCCAAACAGCTTAGGAAGGGATTAGATGGTCTTGCGATGGCCTCCAGTAAAACTGTGCGAAACCTTGGCGTTATATTTGATCAGGATTTGTCATTTAAACAGCATATTAATCAGGTTTGTAAAACCGCGTTTTTTCACCTCCGTAATATCGCAAAGATCAGGAGCATCCTCTCGCAGAGTGATGCCGAAAAACTAATTCATGCGTTCGTATCTTCTAGACTAGATTACTGTAACGTGTTGTTGGCTGGATGTCCAAGTAATTCTCTTAACAGCCTCCAGCTGATCCAAAATGCAGCAGCGCGAGTGCTGACAGGAATCAACAAGAGAGACCACGTCTCTCCAGTTTTACCTTTCCTCCATTGGCTCCCTGTAAAATTTAGAATCCAATTCAAAATTTTATTACTGGCATATAAAGTCCAAAACGGCCTAGCGCCGCGATATTTGCAAGACCTTATAGAACCGTACGTTCCTAATAGAGCTCTCCGTTCTCAGGGTGCAGGTTTACTCGTAGTTCCTAGAGTATCGAAAATTAGATTTGGAGGACGGGCTTTCTGTTATCAGGCACCATCACTCTGGAACCAACTTCCAGTTTGGGTTAAGGAGGCTGATACCACCTCCACCTTTAAAACTAAACTTAAAACATTTCTGTTTAATAAAGCATATAGTTAGTGTACATTTAGTACCTTAATGTGTCAGGGCCAGTAGTCAAAGCTGCAGCTACAGGACCAGATTACAGCAGCTCATCTTAAACAGCTTCGGTGTAGATATGCTGTTATAGGCCTCTGCTGCAGGGGGGCACCAACATGATCCACTGAGTGGTGCCTTTCACCTTCTCTGTTTCTCTTTGCCTTCTCTGTCTCTTCTTCACCTCAACCCTCATTTATTAACAATATCCCATAAACTTAATTGTGGTCCATTGTTCTTGTAGTTTTTTGTGCTTGTCTGGCCCTTCTTTTCCTCTTCTTTGCATGTCCTGCGGACCAGAGCCTCAGGAGCTGCTTGCTGACCTGCAGTTCCACCTCTGACCATCCCAGTGTCTGCCTTCACCTGTCTGTGTGGATGTCTGTTGGATGCTTGCTGACACCCCGACCTGCAGTCCTCATCCCCTTGTATCACCGTCTATCCATATATCACCCATATACACAGAAGTCTAATTGGACTACTGATGATAGTTACTATTGTATCCTGTCTTGTACCTTTGACGGTGTCTCTATGTCTCTATTCTTTCTTATTTCTTGCTCTACCCGGCTGGCCTTCGGCAGGAGGGTCCCCCCTCATGAGCCAGGTCCTGCTCAAGGTTTCTTCCCTCTTAAAGGGGAGTTTTTCCTGCCACTGTTTGGCTTAAGGTTTTTCTTTCACTAGGGGAGTTTTTACCTGCCGCTGTTTATGTAATAATTGCTCGGGGGTCATGTTCTGGGTCTCTGGAAAGCGCCTAGAGACAACTTGTGTTGTAATAGACGCTATATAAATAAAATTGAATTGAATTGAATTAACAGATGTACTTTTATTCCAGGTCAGAGTGATCGGAACATGATCACTAATAATTATGGGATGTATCACAATATTACTCACTTTGGAGATAAGAGAGTTACTAATGAGATAATAGTCGATTCGTGAGTAAGATTGATGGACTTGTGAGAAGTAAGAGAATCCTTTATCGTTGGGGTGTTTCAGCCTCCAACCATCTCCAAGACCACAGTCTGCCATGAACTGTTTGATTGTTTCTGAAGCTTGGTAGTTATATGTATTACTACAGTTATTAGATTTATCTAGAGCTGGATTAAGAACAGTATTAAAATCTCCACCTATGATTATTGGTGAGTCGGAGAAATTAGAAATATCTGTAATGAAAGAATGAAAAAACGATGAGTTTATTTGGTCCATAAATACTGGCTATTGTTTTTGGGTTGTTGTTAATTGTAATATTAATAATCAGGATCTGCGACTGTGTCATTGTGGGTAAAGAAAATGTTTTTGTGAAATAAAATTGCTACTCCTCTTTGCCTTGAATTAAAATCAGCAGTATATATGTGATTAAACTGTGGAGTCATTAATTTCCTTAAGTCTGATTTGGAAGTTTGTGTTTCTTGTAACAGACATATGTCAGCTTGTAATTTATTTATATAGTTGAATATTTTTGTTCTTTTAATGTGTGACTTGATTCCTCGGATGTTCCAGCTTACAAACTTAACCGAGTTCATATTGTTGGTGTTTTATTTTCTACTTCCTGTTTGAATATTGGAGCTGTGTGGAAAAGCCTGAGAATCCGCTTGTGTGAACATTTAGTCAGATATTCAGAACAGATTGTGTGTGTGTGTGCTGGATGTTTTCCTTCCCCTTTTCTTTACTTGAAAAAAACTATAAGAAAAAGGAAAAGAAAGAAGATGAAAGGTTAAGAAGAATAAAGATAAGACATAAAGAATAAAGAAAATAAACCAAAACAATCAAACAAACATAAGAATGAGAGTATGTACATTTACGTTCCTGAGACCGAGGTGCAGATCTAATAATTCACATAATTTGAATTAACGATGATGATGAGTTATTGGTTGTTTAGAAGAGCCAGGGGGTGAAGTTCTGGTCACCAAACATCTGACCGTTAATGTACAGTTTATCCACCGCGACTACCGCCTTTTTCCCTTCTTTTATGAACTGCTTCCTGATCTGGAACAGAACCTTCCTTCTGTTCAGGATCTCCCATGGGAACTGGTCGTTCATGCCGTAGTCGGTTCCTCTCAGGTTCCTCCCCTGGCGTTGGACCTGCTGTTTTTGTTTTAAATGTTCAAATTTAGCCACAATCAGACGTGGTCGTTTATTTTCGGGGTTTTTACGTCCGATACGATGGACTCTGTGGAACGAGATGTCTTTCACCGTGTCGGCTGAGATTTTTAGTTTTTTTTACTATAAACTCCTTAATCAGCTGCTCGGGGTTGTCGTCTTGTGTTTGTTCCGGGATTCCTGAAAACACCAGATTGTCTCTCATACTGCGCGATTGTAAATCAAAAATCGCTTCTTTTATTTCTGTGTTCTCTTTCGTAACGACCGCCAGCTGAACAGACATCGATGTGACGGAGTCTCGGAGGTAAATGTTTTCATTGGTCAGCGTCGCGATCTGGTGTTGACTGAATTCCAGACTTTCACGCAGCTGCTGGAATTCTCTATAGAGTAGTTCGACAGGCGCCATTCTAGTGTGTTTTTCCAGATGTTTTAAGGAGATTGTATTCCCGATGAGAAAACTTGTTTAAATGTTTAGTCTAGCAGCAAACCGGCTACTATATTGATTGTCGCACCGGTCTCGTTGAGTCTCGCGATCACAGCCTCATGTTTCAAACCTGCGCAATCTGCATCCAACTTTCCGGTCTTTAGTTCGCACTAAATGCGCATTGATTTAAATTTTTACATGGTTATTTTGATTAACGCCTCTATCACGTAGTTCCTCATTAGAATCTCCAATTACATCGTTTATTTCTATGTTTTTATTGCCAGGCGGTTCCTGACGCAGCAGAGAAGCATGTAAGACTGCAGCTCTGCGTCCCGGCCTGGACCCTGGATTGTCAGGAAGGTCTAATAATGTCACCATCCCGGGTGGGATGAATGCAGTCTCTTCTAAGCAGACCAGGCTTTCCCCAAAACGTCTTCCAATTGTCAATAAAGGCCACCGAGACGACCAGCAACTAAACAAATCATCACCGGTCAGATTGGGAAGGAGACCAGAGAAAACTACATGAGTCCCACATGGTTTTGTTGTAGTTACACGCCGACACAATATTAGTTTTAGTGACCTTTGATTGGAGTAGACGGTTGTCATTACGCCAACATGTCTGATAACTTTCCTGAATGTGCGATGACTCTTTCCAGCAGCTTCAGATGTGTTTCAAGACAGCCGCTCTGGCTCCTGGGATGCACCTGACTACGGTCGCTGGAGGTGCCGGTCACCAGGGTCGGTTTCTCAGCAACTGTCCGGCTGCTCGGGGCTGCAGGCGGGCAGTTACCAGCAGCTGCTCCGGGTCGGTCCCCTGCTACTTCAGCCGGACGAGCTACAGCGTCTACCGGACTATGGTCTAGTTGGTGAACCGGACCTCTAACTCACTGAGCCTCGCCTCCAAAGCTACGAACAAACTCCACTTCACACACTTCCCGTGTTCACTAAAGGAGGCAGAGGAATATGCACATGCCATCACAATGCAGCACACCTTGTCAGGGCGGTCCAGCAGCGTCCCCCCGGTCCTGTCCAGACAGCGCCCCCGACATTTTAACTGCCCAGTCACTCTAGTGCAGTGTGAATGCTGTTGTATCTGCGCTCTCTGGCAATCTGGGGGTTAGTTTGGTGGGGTCAACAACCGCCTTCTCAATGGATAACTGCCACACATTTGTCAGGCACATTTTTATATCACATACGATTTGCACGTTGACTGAATAAAAATTCTTCATGTTTATATATAAATTCACACACAGATGGAGCCTTTATTGCAATGTGTGTGCAGCCGAGTACTGATCACATTAGAAAAATGGCACTGCAAATTTATTTTTTATGTTGGCATGGTCAACTGGATCATATGGGAACCTGGGGTACCTGGTGCACATGCTGATGATCCTGTCCCGTACAGCTGGCATTGCACGGCTCAGTGCAGACAGACTGATTCCTCACCGGTCTGCCAACTCCCTTTGGAAAGACCTGGTTGCCAGGAAACCAAGTGTGGTCAGCACTGGTCAGAACAGGTAGTCCCCATACATCTCTCTTAAAGTCAGACCCAAAAGAGTTCCAAAAGCATGGCTTATGGAAACAGCCATTGTGGGCCAAACAATCATTGTAATCCCTGTGATAGAGTTAAACTTTAACACACTCTTTGTTTAATCTCATTGTTATTTTATGCACTGTACACTGCTCGCCTAATAAAATGATTGTACACGTCAGAATATATCTTGTACTTGTTGCTTATCTTCATGTCATCTGTGACCTCCTTATTTTCAATAAAAGCCTCAAGAGGCCATCAGAGAGGGGGTGCGGACAGAAACGAGAGCAGCTGAGATGTGGCTGAGTTCTCTGTCCGTCCTCCGTGATGATGAATGAAAAACTTACTGACTTGTCTTCCTTCTTTATTGTGTGTTTAATAAATGTTTAGGTCGTTTAAACCTGACACCCTGAACACTCGTTGCCACCTGATCCTGCTATTGGCAGTGTCCTAGGACAGAACCGAAGCTTCCATTGCGATTTACGGGTAACATCATTTTACGCCTACCTTTATATGTTCAGACAATGTTATTAATTGTGAAATGTTTGCAATTTGACTTGTGTGACTGATGTGGTGATTTGTAGGCTGTCAAGCGCTACACGGGTGGTGGTGTACTTACAGTGGATGTCATGGTTCCTCATGTTATGGATATCACTGCATCGCCACTGAACATCGCCAACACACAAAACCTTAGAAATGTACTTACGCCAACCTTGATATGTGCGTGAGGGATTGTAATTT
>CM026209.1:26234089-26261589 GCA_014839995.1 Xenentodon cancila | reverse complement strand
TCATCATCATCGTCTTCATCATCATAGTCTTCATCATCATAGTCTTCATCATCATAGTCTTCATCATCATAGTCTTCATCATCAGCCTTCACAATTAGATTTATCATTATAGTCTTCATCATTATAGTCTTCATCATTCATCAATCAACTCCATTGAGTCACTACGTCCGATTGGGGGCGACACTGACGCGGTAACGTATTGCGTCACTTCCTGTTTGTTGTTCGCGGTCTGCGTCTGTCTGCACGGGGTTACGGGCTCTGATTCTTCGAATCCTTATACACGGATTTTAGTTTGTTTTGATAATAAAACTCTACATCTTGTAAACTTCTCTTTGAATCGAGCACTTGTACCTTTTCTCTTATTTAACTTTCATTTCCACCAGTCACCGGTACAGATACCGTCTCCTGTCCTCTCAGCATGGCCTCCTCTCCCACCGTTTCTCCTTCTTACTGCTCAGTGTGTGAAATGTTTAGTTATTCCTCTGCCTCCTTTAGTGAAGACGGTAAGTGTATAAAATGTAGTTTGTTCGTAGCTCTGGAGGCGAGGCTCAGTGAGTTAGAGGTCCGGTTCCACCAACTAGACCATAGTCCGGTAGACTCGGTAGCTCGTCAGGCTGAAGTAGCGGCGGACCGGCCAGGAGCAGCTGCTGGTAGCCGCCCCCCTGCAGCACCCGAGCAGCCGGGCAGTCAGGGCGGCTGGGTGATGGTTCGGAGGAAGCGTAGTCCCAAAAGGCGCACGGAACACCACCATCTGCTTCACGTGTCTAACCGTTTTTCCCCACTCAGCGACACACCCGCTGAGAAACCGATCTTGGGGATTGGCAACTCCAGCGACCGTAGTCAGGTGCATCCCAGGAGCCAGAGCGGCTGTCTTGAAACACATCTGAAGCTGCTGGAAAGAGTCATCGCACATTCAGGAAAGTTATCAGACATGTTGGCGTAATGACAACCGTCTACTCCAATCAAAGGTCACTAAAACTAATATTGTGTCGGTGTGTAACTACAACAAAACCACGTGGGACTCATGTAGTTTTCTCTGGTCTCCTTCCCAATCTGACCGGTGATGATTTGTTTAGTTGCTGGTCGTCGTTTTGGGGAAAGCCTGGTCTGATTAGAAGAAACGGCATTCATCCCACTCGGGATGGTGCAGCTCTGATTTCTAGAAATCTGGCTGATATTATTAGATCCTCCCCCTGACAATCCAGGGTCCAGGCCGGGATGCAGAGCTGCAGTCTTACACGCTTCTCTGCTGCTTCTCCAGGACTATCGCCTGCCAATAAAAAGGTAGAAGTAAATGATGTAATTGGAGATTCTAACGAGGTGCCAAGTAAAATAGATTTAGTATCGATTCCCCGTCCTCCAAATCTTCACCAAGCGCGACGTAATAGAGGCGTTAACCAAAATAACCTCGTAAGAATAAAAACAAATACGCATTTAGTGCGAACTAAAGACCAAACAATTAGATGCGGATTACTAAATATACGATCTTTAAGCTCCAAGTCTCTATTAGTAAACGATCTAATTACTGAGACCCGGAGTGACATTTTCTGCTTAACAGAAACGTGGCTCCAAGAGGAAGAGTTTGTTAGTTTAAATGAATCGACGCCGTCCAGTTACGTTAATTATCATATTCCTCGAATCACAGGTGGAGGTGGAGGAGTAGCGGCGATCTACGACTCCAGTCTTACAATAAAATCCAAACCTAAATGCGATTATAATACGTTTGAAAGCCTCACGCTCAGTTTAAAACTGCCGAGCTGGAAATCAGAGAAGCCAGTTTTGTTGGTGATAGTTTACTGGCCTCCTGCTGGAGCTTATCTGGAGTTTCTGTCTGAGTTCTCAGATTTCTGATCTAGTTTATTGATCAGTATAGATAAAGTCATCATAGTGGGCGACTTTAACATTCATATGGATGTTGACAACGACAGTCTTAAGTTGGCTTTTGATTCTCTTCTAGAATCGATGGGGATTTTACAAAAAGTTAACGAACCAACGCATTGTCTTAATCATACTCTCGATCTGGTCCTCGTCTACGGTGTAGAACCTGAAAATCTGTTAGTGTCACATGTAAACTCCCTCCTATCCGACCACTATTTATTAACGTTTGAATTCAACATTACGTTAACGTCACTCATAAAAGGAGTGGTGGCCTAGTGGTTACAGTGGTGGGCTTGGGCGTGGAGGACCCGGGTACAAGTCCAGGGTAAATCACTGGGGACACAGCAAGGCCCTCAACTCCCAATTGCTCCCCGGGCGCTGATGCTGGCAGCTAGTGAGCGCCCAAAGCCCAGGTGTGTATCATACATACATCGTGTGCACGATGTCCATACTGACAAAATGGTAATGGAAAAATGACTTTAGCAGGTGTCTATCTGATAAAGCTTTTACTAAATTTAAGGAGGCCATTGCTCTTCATCTTCCTACAGTGGAACATAATGAAGCAGTTGAGGGCTGTGACCTCGGTTCTACCTCTGCAGACGTTGATTTCCTTGTTGGTAGCACTGCAGATGTGTTGCACTCAGCTTTAGATGTAGTTGCCCCTTTGAGAAAGAGGGTCTCTGACCGTAGGAGCTTAACTCCCTGGTTTAACTCACATATTCGTATGTTAAAACAGAAAGTGCGTAAAATGGAAAGAAAGTGGTTCTCTTGTAGGTCTGTAGATATTTATTATACATGGAAAGACAGTCTAATAGTATATAAAAAAGCGCTTTGTAAAGCTAGAACAGCCTATTATTCAGTGTTAATAGAGGATAATAAAAATAACCCACGTTTTCTGTTCAGCGCTGTAGCCAGGCTGACAAAGAGCCACAACTCTGTTGAGCCGTGCATCCCTGCAGCTCTCAGTAGTGAAGACTTTATGAGCTTCTTTAGCAATAAAATTGTCAGAATTAGAGAGGAAATCGGCCAGGCCCTCCCAGCAGTGGCTGTGGACATTTCTTCAACTTCGGCAACTCCCTTATGCTCTGACCTGACTCTAGACTGTTTGGTTCATGTAGAGCTCCTTGACCTGACTCTAGACTGTTTGGTTCCTGTAGACCTCCCTGACCTGACCTCAGTCTTCAGTAGATCTAATGGATGGATCTAATGGATTAGTGTCCATACTGGTTCTGCTGGACCTCAGGACTGTTTTGATACTATGCTACTATCACAGCATTTCAACAGAGTTCTCGGTTCTCAGAGTGCAGGTTCACTCGTAGTTCCTAGAAGATCCAGATGTAGATTTGGAGGACGGGTCTTCTGCTATCAGGAACCATCACTCTGGAACCAACTTCCAGTTTGGGTGAAGGAGGCTGACACCACCTCCACCTTCAAATGAACTTCACCGAACTTCAAATGTTTGTGTTCAGTAAAACATCTAGTTGGTGTAAACTTTAGTGTGTTAGGACCAGTAGTCACAGCTGCAGCTGCAGGACCAGACTGGAGCAGCTGGTCTTCAACACAGCTTCATCTGGATCTGCTGCTGTAGACCTGCTGCAGGGGGACACCAACATGATCCACTGAGTGGTGCCTTCACCTCCTCTGTTTCTCTGTCTCTTCTTCACCTCAACCCTCAGTTATTAACAGTATCTCATAAACTTAATTGTGGTCCATTGTTCTGGTAGTTTTTTGTGCTTGTCTGGCCCTTCTTTTCCTCTTCTTTGCATGTCCTGCAGACCAGAACCTCAGGAGCTGCTTGCTGACCTGCAGTTCCACCTCTGACCATCCCAGTGTCTGCCTCCACCTGTCTGTATGGATGTCTGTTGGATACTTGCTGACATCCCGACCTGCAGTCCTCATCCCCTTGTATCACCGTCTATCCATATATCACCCATATACACAGAAGTCTAATTGGACTACTGATGATAGTTACTATTGTATCCTGTCTTGTACCTTTGACGGTGTCTCTATGTCTCTATTCTTTCTTATTTCTTGCTCTACCTGGCTGGTCTTCAGCAGGAGGGTCCCCCCTCATGAGCCAGGTCCTGGTCCAGGTTTCTTCTCCCTTATGATCCAGGTCCTGGTCCAGGTTTCTTCCCTCTTAAAGGGGAGTTTTTACCTGCCGTTATTTATATAATAATTGATCAGGGTCATGTTCTGGTCTCTGGAAAGATCCTGAAAACATGTGTTGTAATAGATCGTATTTAAATAAAATTGAATTGAATTGAATTGAAATAAAGCATCATAGTCTTCATATATCATAGTCTTCATCATCAGTCTTCATCATCAGAGTCTTCATATATCATAGTCTTCATCATCAAAGTCTTCATCATCAGAGTCTTCATGATTGTCTTTTCCTGCCACAGAATATCATTTTCGCAGCGTTGCTCCTCTGAGTGCGATTGTTTAAAACCTCTACAACTGTAGAGATTTAGACGCCTACCAATCAAAATCTTTTTGATCCCCTGTTCTTTTCATACTTGAGGTTTCAACCCTTGTTTTTGTCATTCTTGTGATGGTTGTGGAGGCTCGGTGGTGTTTTTCCCCTCCCCTTCTTTGTGTTACAGACCAGGTGGATGGCAGGGGCGTGGCCAGCCGTTTCGGACACCTGCACTCAATCCCCTCATCAGCCTCAAACCTATTTACCAGGCCTTCTCACCACTCCTGGTTGCCAGAAGATTCCGTCCGATTCCAAGAGTCAAGTCAAGTCAAGTCAAGTCAAGTCAAGTCAAGTCAAGTCAAGTCAAGTCAAGTCAAGTCAAGTCAAGTCAAGTCAAGTCAAGTCAAGTCAAGTCAAGTCAAGTCAAGTCAAGTCAAGTCAAGTTCCGCTTTGGGGATTCTACGTCTGCCAAGCTTTGTTCCTGCCCAGTTGGATTGTGATAGTTCTTCGTTCCTTGTTGGAAATAAATCATTTCTACCTTCCTTGGCTCTCTGCTCTGGGGTTCAATTCCTTGATCCATAACAGAATCTTCTGGCCACCATGAACCCTGCAGAGACGCAACACCTGACCCAGACTCGGTCCGAGACCGAGGGGATCGAGCAGGCCATTGCCGCTCAGGAGGCTCTCCTGGGACAGCAGGGCCAAGCTCTTCATTCCGCGATGAACGCCATCCAAGATCTCTCCAAAGGAGTAAACCAGCTTGGAGAACGCCTGGTGGGAGTAACGACTCATCTTACTTCTCTGTTTCCGGCTATTTTTGGCACCTGTTCCTGCTCTCTCTCAGTCGGCACAGCCCCATGAGCCATTTATCCCCACTCCCTACCATTATTCTGGTGAGATAGGTTCATGTCACCAATTTCTCCATCATTGTACTTTAGTTTTTGACCAACAGCCACTCACCTACTCCTCAGACAAGTCCAGGGTAGCATTTATCATGAGCCTCCTCTCCGGAAAGGCGTCAGCCTGGGCCGTGGCCTTAGCCAACAGCAAATCACCAGTCTGCAACACACTAAATTCCTTCTCAGCAGAGATGTTGAGAGTCTTCGATCACCCACTCCGAGGAAAGGAAGCCGGGAACAGATTGCTATCCTTACGTCAGGGTTCTGGTCCGGTCGCTGTCTACTCGATTGATTTTCGCATCCTGGTGGCCGAGTGCCGTTGGGATGATAAGGCCCTTCAGACAGCGTTTTTCCTGGGCCTCAATGAAATCATTAAGGACCAACTGGCCACCAGGGACGAGGTGGGGTCCTTAGAGGAATTGATTTCCCTCTCCATTAAGTTAGATAATCGCCTGCGCGAAAGGGTCAGGGAGAGAGCTGAGCGGGGCCCCTTCCCGGTTCCTTGCGCCCGGTCCAAGCCCTCCGCGTCTCCGCTGCGTCAGTTGGCCACCACCGATCCACCAACCGCTCTAGCTCTGGAGGAGCCCATGCAGCTAGGTGGTATCTGGCTCACTCGGGAGGAACGTCAACGCCGCTGTCACCAAGGTCTCTGTTTTTATTGTGGCCAGGCAGGCCACATGCTGCCCAACTGACCCATTCGGCCGAAAAGGCCAGGCTTGCCCGCTCCAGGAGGGGCGCTGGTGAGCCGAACTCCCATCAATCCCTCCTCCAAGCGCCTCCAACTGGAGGGGACCATTTTTTTAAAATCCACCCAGATTCCTTGCCCTGGTGGACTCTGGTGCAGATGACAACTTTATTGACTCAGGGCTGGTATCCAGTGCTAACATCCCATCAGAGCCTCTTCCTGAGCCACGAGAGGTTTTCGCTCTTGATGGCAGAGTGCTGTCTCGGATCACCCACCGTACCGTGCCGCTGTCTTTACTGGTTTCTGGTAATCACAAGGAGCTGTATCTGTCTCTGTATATCATTCCTTCGCCCTCCAACCCCCTCGTTCTGGGACTTCCCTGGCTCATCCTCCATAACCCCCACATAGACTGGTCTAGCCACTCTGTTGTAAATTGGAGTCTGTTTTGCCATAGCCATTGTCTACGTGCTGCTGTTCCCACTCCCACAATGGACACACCATTCCCTTCCAAAGCAGTGGATTTAGCTTCAGTTCCGCCAGCATACCATGACCTCCAGGAGGTTTTTTCTAAGGACCGGGCCTCCTCCTTGCCCCCTCATAGACCGTATGACTGCTCCATTGATCTAATCCCCGGTGCCCCATTGCCATCGAGCAAGCTTTACAAGCTGTCAATACCGGAGAGAGAGGCTATGGAGACATATATTACAGAGAGTTTGGCTGCTGGACTTATTCGGCCCTCCTCTTCTCCTGTGGGGGCCGGTTTCTTTTTTGTGGAAAAGAAGGACAAATCTCTATGCCCCTGTATTGATTTTAGGGGCCTAAACAGCATCACGGTCAGGAACAAGTATCCCCTGCCTCTCCTTGACTCAGCTTTCGGCTCCCTGAATCAAGCCACTGTTTTCACCAAGTTGGACCTCCGTAATGCCTATCACCTGGTGAGGATAAGGGAGGGGGATGAGTGGAAGACGGCGTTTAATACTACATTGGGACATTTTGAGTACCTGGTCATGCCATTCGGACTTACCAACGCACCTGCTGTTTTTCAGGCCCTAATTAATGACGTTTTACGAGACATGCTGGATAGATTTGTGTTTGTTTATTTGGATGACATTTTGATTTTCTCCCACGACAACAGGGAGCACGTCCAGCATGTCCGTCTCGTTTTGCAGCGATTACTGGAGAATAGACTTTATGTTAAAGCGGAGAAGTGCGAGTTTCATGTGTCTTCCGTTAGTTTTTTAGGTTTTGTCGTGCGAGAGGGGCAGCTGAAGCCTGACCCATCTAAAATCAAGGTAGTGGTAGATTGGCCGACACCCGCTACCAGGAAGCAACTGCAGAGATTAGCCTCTCCCCTCACTGGACTCACCTCTGTACAGGTCCCGTTCTCCTGGTCGCCTGAAGCAGACGCGGCTTACTTTTGGTAAGCTTAAGCAACTGTTCTGTTCCTCCCCGGTATTGTGTCAACCTGATCCTACAGCTCAATTTGTGGTGGAAGCGGACGCCTCGGAGACGGGGGTGGGAGCCGTCCTGTCCCAGCAATCCGTTTCGGACCAAAAACTGCACCCCTGCGCTTTTTTCTCTCGGCGTCTCACTCCTGCCGAGAGAAACTATGATGTGGGTAACCGGGAACTACTGGCGGTGGTCTTGGCGCTCAAAGAGTGGAGGCACTGGCTGGAGGGTGCTTCCCAGCCGTTCCTGGTGTGGTCGGACCACAAAAACCTGTCCTACCTCCGCTCCGCTCGGAGACTCAACTCGCGTCAGGCCCGGTGGGCCCTATTCCTCGGTCGCTTCAATTTCACACTCACCTACCGTCCTGGATCCAAGAATGGGAAGCCTGATTCTCTGTCCCGTCAGTTCGAACAGACTACAGCTCCTGGGCCTGGGGAAGACACCATTGTGCCTTCCTCACGTATTGTAGGGGTCGCTGGCTGGGAGGTGGAGAGGGTCGTCCAGGAGGCTCAGAAAGACCTTCCCACTCCCCCTACCTCAGCTGCCTACAGCTTTTGAGACTGCTGATCTCCTGGTGCAGCATGTCTTTCGGCTCCATGGACTGCCGCAGGACATTGTTTCTGACAGGGGTCCCCAGTTCACTTCCCGGGTCTGGGGGACCTTCTGTAAGGCCATCGGGGCTACTGTTAGTCTGTCATCTGGTTACCACCCTCAGTCCAACGGCCAAACAGAGCGGGCTAACCAGGACCTGGAGTCCGCCATTCGTTGTGTCGCGGCTGACCACCCTGCTTCCTGGTCCACCCACCTTCCGTGGATTGAGTATGCCCATAACACCTTGGTCTCTTCTGCCACGGGCATGTCTCCCTTCATGGCAGCTAACGGCTACCAGCCCCCCCTTTTCCCTACCCAGGAGGCGGCGGTGGCAGTGCCCTCCATCCAGATGCACCTGAGGAGGGCTCATCGGGTCTGGCGGGGGGTCAGAGCTGCGCTGGGTCGTACGGCAGAGCGTAACCGGAGATTGGCGGACTGCCATCGGATTCCTGCCCCTGACTACAAGCGCGGACAACGGGTCTGGTTGTCCACGCGGGACCTTCCTCTCCGTTGCGAGTCTCGGAAGCTGACTCCCCGATTTATTGGTCCATTCGAGATCGACCGTATCCTGAACCCTGCCGCGGTCCGGCTTAAGCTGCCGGCTTCCTTGAAAATACACCCATCATTCCACGTCTCCCTCCTGAAGCCGGTCACGGACAGTGCGCTCAGCCCTCCGGCCATGCCCCCTCCACCCCCCCTGCTCGTCGATGATCACCCGTTTGTCGCCTGTTGGATGTTCGGCGGCGGGGGCGCGGGTGGCAGTACTTGGTGGATTGGGAGGGGTTTGGCCCAGAGGAGCGCTCCTGGGTCCCTCGCTCTTTTATTTTGTCCCCGGCTCTTCTGCAGGAGTTTTATGCCCGGTTCCCCCACAAGCCTGGTAGGCCGCCAGGTGGCGACCGTTGAGGGGGGGGTACTGTGATGGTTGTGGAGGCTCGGTGGTGTTTTTCCCCTCCCCTTCTTTGTGTTACAGACCAGGTGGATGGCAGGGGTGTGACCAGCCGTTTCGAACACCTGCACTCAATCCCCTCATCAGCCTCAAACCTATTTACCAGGCCTTCTCACCACTCCTGGTTGCCAGAAGATTCCGTCCGATTCCAAGAGTCAAGTCAAGTCAAGTTCCGCTTTGGGGATTCTACGTCTGCCAAGCTTTGTTCCTGCCCAGTTGGATTGTGATAGTTCTTCGTTCCTTGTTGGAAATAAATCATTTCTACATTCCTTGGCTCTCTGCTCTGGGGTTCAATTCCTTGATCCATAACAATTCTGGTGGCTTCAGACTTCTTTACCCCTGTTTCTTGATTTTCTTGACCCTTCTAGCTCCTGGTAAAGTCAGGAGGTTGTAGGTGTATGATTAAGAGGGTTTTGGATAAGGATTTGAACCTTTTAAGAGAAGTGGTTAAGTTTAGAAGTAAAAGCTCATTAGTAGTTTGGAGAACTGTATTTGATGGCTGATGATTTTAAACTTGGTTTTGACGCCTCTACCTCTGAGCTTTGGGTCCATTTACCTCATTACCTAGATAAACCCAGATTCCTGTACCTTTCAGACTGCTCATTCCAGAGACCCGTACCTCCAAATTTGATGGCTTTGGATCCCTAACCTCTTAGATTGAATGTTTTGGACCCTTGTACTGTTCAGTAGAGGGTAGACCATACCCCCTACTGTTTCTGTACTTACACTCGCTGCTCCACTTGGTTGGGTGGAGCATCAGACGGTTTTTGGCTTCTTCCAGCTCTACCTTCAGCCGCTCATGTTTGCTCTTTAGGTCTCTGATCTGCTGCTGCCGCCTCTCCAGCATCCTCAACCGGCCGTTAATGTAAAGCAGACCCTGAAGACCAAACAGACACCAAGTCAGAATCAGAACCCTGAAGATGTGAGGACAAAGGCATCAGTCTTGGGTAACTGATGGAGGGGAGGAGGAGGATTATCAGGAGAGGAAGGAGGAGCTCCTAACCAAGTGACGGAGAATGGCCAAAATGCTGCTTTAGGCAGCTACACATGAGAAACCAGACAAAACATTTGTAAGAAAAAGATTGGTTTAGCTTTATACGTCATAGATGTAGAAAAAATGAATAGATTTATGAAACAAAATCTAGACAGACAGACAGACATGCAACAAGAAGTTAGACGGTGGACCAGGATTCAACCTCTGGTTTAAAATAAGATGCATCTACTACAGTGACTGTACATGCAGCCCGGTGGCCTGGTGGGCGAGGTTCCCCACAGAAGAAGGTTCCTGCTGAGACTCCCAGCAGACTTTTGTCTGTGAGGTTTTCAAGTTTGCATGTTGCTTCCTAGTAACATCGTTGCTGAACTTGTGTTGGAGATCGACACACACAACATCAGTCTTTTGTTTTTGTCCTTCTGTCCGCCACCAACTGTGACTTTATAGACAGAATGTGTCTCAGGTCCCGGTAAAGTTTGTTAGACTGTCCAAAGGCCTGGTGTAGGACACTTCCACCTTCACTCTCACACACACACACAGAAGAACGTACATCTGCTGCAACATCAAACTGTGTTTAAACTAAGAACAAAAAGTAAGAGAATTAGTGTTTGGTAGATTATCTTTCTGTTGTTACGATGCGTCTTGGCCATAAATGTTCTTTTTTTATTTTTTTGCCCTTGTTTGCACATATATTAATGGTTGATAAAAAGTTGGTAGGACCCAGAAATTATATATATGCATTTTAATCTGCAACCGAGGGTTTTGTTGTTTTTTTTATGTGTGTTTAGGTGTGTGCAAGTGTGTTCCCTTCACCGGCCCTCACGACAGTCTAACTATTTTTTATTGATTCCAGAGTAAGAAGAAAAAAAAAAAATATATTCTGGAAATAAGGGCTAAAATCACAGAGTGTGGAGTGTGAAAAGACTAGAAATAGAAAGAGAAAGAAAGCGAGACGAGACAGTGGTGGTGCAGTCTGGTGTCTGTTTTGTAATGTGTGTTAAAAAGAGTTAATAATGTGTTGTTTAAAGAATAAAGGTGGACACAGGACAATCAGCTGTTTATAAGCAAAGAGAGGACAGAGAAAAGGGGGAGGAGCTTTTTGTTTACAATTGCATGTCTGAGTGTTTGGGGGTGTAGGGCAATATTTCAGAAAACGACTTGGCCTTTATTGACAATTGGAAGACGTTTTGGGGAAAGCCTGGTCTGCTTAGAAGAGACGGCATTCATCCCACCCGGGATGGTGCAGCTCTTATCTCTAGAAATCTGGCTGATATTATTAGATCCTCCCCCTGACAATCCAGGGTCCAGGCCGGGGTGCAGAGCTGCAGTCTTACACGCTTCTCTGCTGCTTCTCCAGGACTATCGCCTGCCAATAAAAAGGTAGAAGTAAATGATGTAATTGGAGATTCTAACGAGGTGCCAAGTAAAATAGATTTAGTATCGATTCCCCGTCCTCCAAATGTTCACCAAGCGCGACGTAATAGAGGCGTTAACCAAAATAACCTTGTAAAAATAAAAACAAATACGCATTTAGTGCGAACTAAAGACCAAACAATTAGATGTGGATTACTAAATATACGATCTTTAAGCTCCAAGTCTCTATTAGTAAACGATCTAATTACTGAGACCCGGAGTGACATTTTCTGCCTAACAGAAACGTGGCTCCAAGAGGAAGAGTTTGTTAGTTTAAATGAATCGACGCCGTACGGTTACTTTAATTATCATATTCCTCGAATCACAGGTCGAGGTAGAGGAGTATCGGCAATCTACGACTCCAGTCTTACAATAAAATCCAAACCTAAATGCGATTATAATACGTTTGAAAGCCTCACGCTCAGTTTAAAACTGCTGAGCTGGAAATCAGAGAAGCCAGTTTTGTTGGTGGTAGTTTACCGGCCTCCTGCTGGAGCTTATCTGGAGTTTCTGTCTGAGTTCTCAGATTTCTGATCTAGTTTATTGATCAGCACAGATAAAGTCATCATAGTGGGCGACTTTAACATTCATATGGATGTTGACAACGACAGTCTTAAGTTGGCTTTTGATTCTCTTCTAGAATCGATGGGGATTTTACAAAAAGTTAACGAACCGACGCATTGTCTTAATCATACTCTTGATCTGGTCCTCGTCTACGGTGTAGAACCTGATAATCTGTTAGTGTCGCATGTAAACTCCCTCCTATCTGACCACTATTTAATAACGTTTGAATTCAACATTGTCAACGTTGCGCATAATAGGAGGAATTACTTTAGCAGGTGTCTATCCGATAAAGGTATTGCTAGTGAAGCAGTTGAGGGCTGTGACCTCGGTTCTACCTCTGCAGATGTTGATTTCCTTGTTGGTAGCACTGCAGATGTGTTGCACTCAGCTTTAGATGTAGTTGCTCCTTTGAGAAAGAGGGTCTCTAACCATAGGAGCTTAACTCCCTGGTTTAACTCACATATTCACCAGCTCCTCCTCATGCCGGTCACCAGCTCCTCCTTCTCATGCCTGTCACCAGCTCCTCCTCATGCCTGTCACCAGGTCCTCCTCCTCATGCCTGTCACCAGGTCCTCCTCATGCCTGTCACCAGGTCCTCCTCCTCATGCCTGTCACCAGCTTCTCTTTATGCCTGTCACCAGCTCCTCTTTATGCCTGTCACCAGCTCCTCCTCCTCATGCCTGTCACCAGGTCCTCCTCCTCATGCCTGTCACCAGTTCCTCCACCTCATGCCTGTTACCAGGTCCTCCTCCTCATGCCTGTCACCAGCTCCTCCTCCTCATGCCTGTCACCAGTTCCTCCACCTCATGTTGGTCACCACCAGGTCCTAATGCCGGTCACCAGCTCCTCCTCATGCCTGTCACCAGCTTCTCCTCCTCATGCCTGTCACCAGCTTCTCTTTATGCCTGTCACCAGCTCCTCCTCCTCATGCCTGTCACCAGCTCCTCCTTATCATGCCTGTCACCAGGTCCTCCTCATGCCTGTCACCAGCTTCTCTTTATGCCTGTCACCAGCTCCTCCTTATCATGCCTGTCACCAGGTCCTCCTCATGCCTGTCACCAGCTTCTCTTTATGCCTGTCACCAGCTCCTCCTCCTCATGCCTGTCACCAGCTCCTCCTCATGCCTGTCACCAGCTCCTCCTCCTCATGCCTGTCACCAGCTTCTCTTTATGCCTGTCACCAGCTCCTCCTCCTCATGCCTGTCACCAGCTCCTCCTCATGCCTGTCACCAGCTCCTCCTCCTCATGCCTGTCACCAGCTTCTCTTTATGCCTGTCACCAGCTCCTCCTCCTCATGCCTGTCACCAGCTCCTCCTCCTCATGCCTGTCACCAGCTCCTCCTCATGCCTGTCACCAGGTCCTCCTCCTCATGCCTGTCACCAGGTCCTCCTCCTCATGCCTGTCACCAGCTTCTCTTTATGGATGTCACCAGCTCCTCCTCCTCATGCCTGTCACAAGCTCCTCTTTATGGATGTCACCAGCTCCTCCTCCTCATGCCTGTCACCAGTTCCTCCACCTCATGCCTGTCACCAGGTCCTCCTCCTCATGCCTGTCACCAGCTCCTCCTCCTCATGCCTGTCACCAGTTCCTCCACCTCATGTTGGTCACCACCAGGTCCTAATGCCGGTCACCAGCTCCTCCTCATGCCTGTCACCAGCTTCTCTTTATGCCTGTCACCAGCTCCTCCTTATCATGCCTGTCACCAGGTCCTCCTCCTCATGCCTGTCACCAGCTCCTCCTTATCATGCCTGTCACCAGGTCCTCCTCCTCATGCCTGTCACCAGGTCCTCCTCCTCATGCCTGTCACCAGCTTCTCTTTATGCCTGTCACAAGCTCCTCTTTATGGATGTCACCAGCTCCTCCTCATGCCTGTCACCAGGTCCTCCTCCTCATGCCTGTCACCAGTTCCTCCACCTCATGCCTGTCACCAGGTCCTCCTCCTCATGCCTGTCACCAGCTCCTCCTCCTCATGCCTGTCACCAGTTCCTCCACCTCATGTTGGTCACCACCAGGTCCTAATGCCGGTCACCAGCTCCTCCTCATGCCTGTCACCAGCTTCTCTTTATGCCTGTCACCAGCTCCTCCTTCTCATGCCGGTCACCAGCTCCTCCTCATGCCTGTCACCAGCTTCTCTTTATGCCTGTCACCAGCTCCTCCTTATCATGCCTGTCACCAGGTCCTCCTCCTCATGCCTGTCACCAGCTCCTCCTTATCATGCCTGTCACAGGTCCTCCTCATGCCTGTCACCAGCTTCTCTTTATGCCTGTCACCAGCTCCTCCTCCTCATGCCTGTCACCAGCTCCTCCTTATCATGCCTGTCACCAGGTCCTCCTCATGCCTGTCACCAGCTTCTCTTTATGCCTGTCACCAGCTCCTCCTCCTCATGCCTGTCACCAGCTCCTCCTCATGCCTGTCACCAGCTCCTCCTCATGCCTGTCACCAGCTCCTCCTCCTCATGCCTGTCACCAGCTTCTCTTTATGCCTGTCACCAGGTCCTCCTCCTCATGCCTGTCACCAGCTCCTCCTCCTCATGCCTGTCACCAGCTCCTCCTCATGCCTGTCACCAGCTCCTCCTCCTCATGCCTGTCACCAGCTCCTCCTCCTCATGCCTGTCACCAGCTCCTCCTCATGCCTGTCACCAGCTCCTCCTCCTCATGCCTGTCACCAGCTCCTCCTCCTCATGCCTGTCACCAGCTCCTCCTCATGCCTGTCACCAGCTCCTCCTCCTCATGCCTGTCACCAGCTTCTCTTTATGCCTGTCACCAGCTCCTCCTCCTCATGCCTGTCACCAGCTTCTCTTTATGCCTGTCACCAGCTCCTCCTCCTCATGCCTGTCACCACCACGTCCTAATGCCGGTCACTAGCTCCTCCTCATGCCTGTCACCAGCTTCTCCTCCTCATGCCTGTCACGAGCTCCTCCTCCTCATGTTGGTCACCACCTCCTCCTCCTCCTCATGCCGATCACCTACTCATGCCTGTCACCAGCTCCTCTTCATGCCGGTCACCAGCTCCTCCTCATGCCTGTCATGAGCTCCTCCTCCTCATGCCTGTCACGAGCTCCTCCTCCTCATGTTGGTCACCACCTCCTCCTCCTCATGCCGATCACCTACTCATGCCTGTCACCAGCTCCTCCTCATGCCTGTCAGCAGCTCCTCCTCCTCATGTTGGTCACCACAAAATCCTCATGTTGGTCACCAGCTCCTCCTCCTCATGTTGGTCACCAGCTCCTCCTCCTCATGCCTGTCAGCAGCTCCTCCTCATGTTGGTCACCACAAAATCCTCATGCCTGTCACCAGCTCCTCCTCCTCATGTTGGTCACCAGCTCCTCCTCCTCATGCCTGTCAGCAGCTCCTCCTCATGTTGGTCACCAGCTCCTCCTCCTCATGTTGGTCACCAGCTCCTCCTCCTCATGTTGGTCACCAGCTCCTCCTCCTCATGTTGGTCACCAGCTCCTCCTCATGCCTGTCAGCAGCTCCTCCTCATGTTGGTCACCAGCCTGGTCACACTGCTGTGGGACGGCATCAAGTCATCCACCGTGTTTGAGATCAGGACTCCTGGCAGGTCGTTGAATGTTCACTTCTGATGATTCACAATATTTCCAACAAGTCACGTGACCCATTGGTTTCTGAAAACCAGTCTGGAAGTCTGTTTGCTTAGCAAGCCCTCGGGAGCACGCCCACTGCATGTCAATCAGTTCCACCGAACCCCACCACAATATCGGCGTCAGCAGACCTTTGTAGCGGGATAAACGTCTTGACTCATTCATACAATCTCTCATGGCGACATGATGTCATTTAGTTTGAGCTTGGATCACATCAAATGGGGGAAATACCTGTGTAAAAGTTGATCATTGTGATTGTTTTTTAGGTCACGTATTCATTTCAAGAAGTTCCTGTTATTCAGCTTAAGCCAGCTTCGATGTAGTTGAGTTCAAACTGTTGGTGCGTACTATAAATTAAAGTGTTAATGCAACCAAAGTAATTTGTACTGCATGTGAATTGAGAAGAGAACTGATCGATAGAGAACCAAATCGATAAGTGTTATTGATATTGGAACCGGAATTGTTAATTCCCATCCCTACTCAGATGAAATGGATATAGCTTATTTGTCCTTAGTAGTACTACAGTTTAGTTTTGGTCTAAATACAAAGTATATGACAACCAAAACTTTTTTGTTATAAAATACAGGAACCACATAAATGGAATACAAACAGAACGTTGCATGGTCACACTATTCAGACTGGAAGACTGGAAAAGGCATTCAAATTCAGTGAAGTGATGTATTTCATTTTCCTCTTTTAAAGTACAGTTCAGTTGCGGTTTGGAGTCACCAGGTCATGTGGGTTGACCGTTTTTGGGAAAGAACCTTCAAAAAAACGGATGTTAAGTAAATGACTGTCAAGTACTGAACCTACAACTAACTCATCTCCTCCTCCTAATTTCTGAACAAGTGAACCATCAGGAGTAAATTCAGCCTGGATAAAGCTCAGATGTTCTGACTCTGGTCAGACTTCTGTCCACAAAGAAGACACTGAAATTACCCAGCAGACCCCGAAAGCACCACTTCCATACGGATTTCACCTCTTTACCTCCGATCCTGCTGCCACCTCCTTCCTCCTCTGCAGGTGCCCCACGTTGTCGATTTCATACACCTTAATCTCAAATGGCTCTTTCAGAGCTCCGCCCAGTGGTGGCCGGTCCACCCACTGACCCCCTACCCTCCTGCCCAGAGAGGAGGTGTCAGGCAGGGGAGCTGGTATCAGCCGCCGCCGCAAAAATCCACCTGAAAAGAGACACAGAAAAACCGTCAGGAATGTCCACATACTCAGTAGTGGGTTTTTCTCATAAATAACACATTCCAGACAGTTATTGGTCTTCCCAGTAGTGTATATTCTTGCAGATAACCCAAAGGGGCAACATTTAGTTTCAGGGTTGAGTTCAAACAGAAGTGAACCAGGAATATTTGAACTTGAAGCAGGACTAGTTGAACTTGAACCAGGACTACCAGGCTTGAAAACAGGTCTAGTAGAACTGAAACCAGGACTAGTAGAACCAAAACTAAGACAACCAGACATGAAACCAAAACTAGTTGAACTTGAAGCAGGTCTATTTGAATATAAATCAGGACTAGAAGGGCTGAAACCAGGACTATCAGGAATAAACCTGGGTATTAGCAGACCTGGCTGAAACCATGAGAAGTACAGTTAACATCCATGACCATCATCATCTGTCTGATGCCATACATGTCTTTATTTCTTTCACTTTTATTTATTTTATTTATTTCACTTGAGATTAGTTTTATGACCATTTCACTGTTAGATTAGGTTGAACACAGCCAGCTGTGTGACCATTTGTATAGAAATGATCTATTTGAAATTTTTCAGTCAGGATTCAGAATCCATCATAGCACAGAAACAGCACTGGTTCCAGTCTCCAATGACCTTCTTATGGCCTCAGATACTGGATTAGTGTCCATACTGGTTCTGCTAGACCTCAGATAATGGGTTAGTGTCCATACTGGTTCTGCCGGACCTCAGATAATGGGTTAGTGTCCATACTGGTTCTGCTGGACCTCAGATAATGGATTAGTGTCCATACTGGTTCTGCTGGACCTCGGATGATGGATTAGTGTCCATACTGGTTCTGCTAGACCTCAGATAATGGGTTAGTGTCCATACTGGTTCTGCCGGACCTCAGATAATGGGTTAGTGTCCATACTGGTTCTGCTGGACCTCAGATAATGGATTAGTGTCCATACTGGTTCTGCTGGACCTCAGATGATGGATTAGTGTCCATACTGGTTCTGCTGGACCTCAGATACTGGATTAGTGTCCATACAGGTTCTGCTAGACCTCAGATAATGGGTTAGTGTCCATACTTCCGGTTCCGGGATGGCGGCGCGTGCCTCATGCTGCGGCTTCTCTCTCTCCCGACGGTGCGACGTTTCGTGTTTTTCGTTCGTGTTTTTGTCACCAAAGTTGTGTTTTTACAGGTCATATGTTCACCAAACCAAAGTACAGCCGGGGGTTTCTGCTCGACGTTGGAAACAGCTACACTGTCGAGCTGAACTCTGAACTCGCGGGCCAACTTCGGGAACGCGGTCTGCTCCGGAAACTAACACTTCCGCCGACCCCCACGCCTCGACCTACGCCGCAATGGAAGCGTCACCAGCGGCGCTACAGGAAGCAGAAGAGGGGCAAGCGAGCCGGTATCCGGACGAGACTGGCGGAGAACCCGAACAAACCGACGGTTCCCTCCATCGTGTTGGCCAACGTTCGTTCGCTGGACAACAAACTGGACCACATCCGATTACTCTGCTCCGCCGAGAGGACCGTGAGAGAGAGCTGTGTTTTTGTGTTCACGGAAACATGGCTCAACGACAGCATACCGGACCACGCCATCCAGCTCGACCAGCTGACCTGCTACCGGGCGGACCGAGCACACTTGCTTGGTGTAGAGATGCTGTGGTGGTCTGCAAACACTGCTCACCCCTGGCGGAGTTTATGATTATTAAATGTCGTCCTTTCTATCTACCGCGCGAATACTCGGTCATACTACTCACTGCTGTTTACATCCCCCCCAGCCCCTCCACCAACACCAGGAGAGAGGCGCTGACCGAGCTGTACCAGCGGATCAGCGAGCAGCAGACAGCCCACCCTGAGGCCTTCCTCATCCTGGCGGGGGACTTCAACCACGCAGACCCAAGGACCATCTTTTCAAATCTTCACCACCACATCAAGTTCCCCATGCGCGGAGACAACATTCTGGACCAAGTCTACACCAACAACAAGACAGCCTACAAAGCCCACCCCCTCCCCCACCTCGGTGCCTCAGACCACATCACTGTCATGCTAATGCCAGCATACAGGCCACTGGTTAAAGTTGTCAAACCAGTCTGGAAGCAGGTCCGGGTGTGGCCAGAGGGGTCCACAGAGGCACTCCGAGACTGCTTCAACACCACAGACTGGAGCATGTTCAGAGATGCTGCCACCATCAACAACACCACAGACCTCCAGGAGTACACAGAGTCTGTTACCGCCTACATCGCCAAGTGCATCGATGATGTAACAGACTCCAGAACCATCAAAGTCAGAGCCAACCAGAAGCTGTGGATGACAAAGGAAGTCCACAGACTCCTGAGGGCTCGGAACGCTGCCTTCAGAGCTGGAGACAAAGCGGGTCTAAAGACAGCTACGACCAACCTGTCCCATGGCATCAGGGAGGCGAAGAGACGGTACTCCAGGAGGATAGCCCGCCGTTTCAGCAACAGCAGGGACACACGGAGCCTGTGGCGAGGGATTCAGACCATTACGGACTACAAGCCCCCACCGCAGACCTGTGAGAGCAGCACATCCCTGCTGAATGAGCTGAACACCTTCTTCGCCCGCTTCGAGGCACACAACACCATCGCCGCACAGAAAGCACCACCCCCTCCCAGCGACCAGGTGCTGAAGCTGTCACCGGACACTGTGAGGAGATCCCTCAGCAGGATCAACGCCCGCAAAGCTCCGGGTCCTGACAACATACCTGGTCGTGTACTGAGAGACTGTGCAGGAGAACTCACGGATGTCTTCACAGACATCTTTAACATGTCACTGAGTCAGGCGGTGGTTCCCACGTGCTTCAAAGCCACCAACATCCGTCCGGTCACAAAACGGTCATCTCCCTCCTGCTCCAACGACTACCGTCCAGTTGCACTGACTCCCATCATCATGAAGTGCTTTGAACGGCTAGTCATGCATCACATCAAGGCTGCTCTCCCCCCCTCTTTGGACCCCTACCAGTTCGCATATCGCTCCAACCGGTCCACTGACGACGCCATCTCCACTGCCCTCCACACAGCCCTCACACATATGGACACCAGAAACGCTTATGTAAGAATGCTTTTCATTGACTTCAGTTCAGCATTCAACACCATCATCCCACAGCAGCTCGTTCACAAACTGGACCAGCTGGGGATCAGCACCTCGCTGTGCAACTGGCTGTTGGACTTCCTGACTGGGAGACCACAGGCAGTACGGGTCGGCAGCAACACATCCAGCACCATCACACTGAGCACAGGGGCCCCCCAGGGATGTGTGCTGAGCCCCCTCCTCTTCACCCTGCTGACCCACGACTGCACACCGATTCACAGCTCCAACCTCTTCGTAAAGTTTGCGGACAACACGACTGTGGTGGGTCTCATCAACAACAACGATGAGTCAAACTACAGGAGCGAAGTGAGCCGCCTGGCTGAGTGGTGCAGCGACAACAATCTCTCCCTGAATGTGGAGAAGACCAAGGAGATTGTTGCTGACTTCAGGAGACAACACACCCAGCATGCTCCTCTGACCATCAACGGTGCTGCTGTGGAGAGGGTGAGCAGCACCAAGTTCCTGGGTGTCCTCATCTCAGAGGACCTCTCGTGGACTGTTAACACCGCATCACTCGCCAAGAAGGCACAGCAGCGTCTCTACTTCCTCCGCAAACTGCGAAGAGCCAGATCCCCGGCCCCCATCAGGTACACCTTCTACAGAGGCACCATCGAGAGCATCCTGACCAGCTGCATCACCGTGTGGTACGGATCCTGCACCGCAACCTGCCGCAAGTCTCTCCAACGCGTCGTGAGAGCAGCTAAGAAGATCGTTGGTGTCTCTCTCCCCTCACTTCAGGACATTTACAGACCCGTCTGACTCCAAAGCCCTCAGCATTGTGAGAGACCCCACCCACCCGTCACACAGCCTCTTCAGTCTGCTGCCTTCAGGGAGGAGGCTGCGGACCCTCCGGGCCAGAACCAGCCGACTGAAGGACAGCTTCATCCACCAGGCCGTCAGGACACTTAACACTCTCCCTGCTCTTCCACTGTTTCCCGCCTTGCCCCCCCCCCCTCACTCACTCTGATCTCAGTATCTGCACCAGGCACTTGTGGCAGAACTGGACCGCCTGCTTTGCACCAGGTCACTTTAATCAGACCGAAAAACTGTTGTTGTCATGTCACAACTTGTTTCTGGTCTCTTTTTAACTTGCACTTTGTGTTTAAAATGTATTTATTGTGTAGCACCGAGGGTTTGAGAGTAACGCAATTTCGATTCTCTGTATGTGTCTCACATGTGGTAGAATTGACAATAAACTTGACTCTGACTCTGACTCTCTGATACTGGTCCTGCTGGACCTCAGATAATGGATTAGTGTCCATACAGGTTCTGCTGGACCTCAGATAATGGATTAGTGATATTAATGATATCAAGATCCTCCAGATGATCCAAAATGCAGCAGCGCTGACAGGAATCAACAAGAGAGACCACGTCTCTCCAGTGTTCACTTCCCTCCATCTATTCTCTCTTAACTTCCGGTTCTAACCGGCTGGTTTTAGGCAGGAGGGTCCCCCCTATGATCCAGGCTTCTTCCCTCTTAAAGGGGAGTTTTTACCTGTCGTTGTTTATGTAATAACTGATCAGGGGTCATGTTCTGGTCTCTGGAAAGATTCTGGAGAGAACTTGTATTGTAATAGAAGCTATATAAATAAAATTGAATTGAATTGAACACACAGTTTCCGAATGTCAAGATTGACTTCTCCTGAGTTTGAAGCTTTCCCCTCCTCAGTAGACCAGAATCTTCTAGAGATAAATGTGAGGACATCTGCATGACAGGCTAAGACTGGCTGAAACTGATTTATTGACAGGAAATGGTCCCAAACACAGCAGCAGATCTACAGCATAATGATGAAAAATAAAAGAATCAAGGTTCTAGAATGACCTGGTCAAAGTCCAGAACTGAACCCGGTTGAGATACTGTGGTGGGACCTTCAGAGAGCTGTGTAGATCTGAATGTTTAAAAACCTAAAAAAACTGAAGCAATGTCAGAAATAAGAACAGACCAGAATTCCACCACAATTCCTCCACAAGAGGGGGTATTAGCTTTTGCACATGTGCACAATGTGACCAGGTTTAAGGACTTGGACTCACTGTTACCTTTCTTCTTTGGTGATTTGGAAACTCTGCCTCTGGTTGATGAAGATGCACTGCTTTCACTCATGGAATCATGGGTGGATGAGGTGCTGCCTGTTGTCTCACTGTCTCGGATCATGCTCTCATAGCCGCTGCTGCCCCCGCTGTGGTAAAAGAGGGCAGTGTGGCCCATGGCAGGGGGAAGCTCCCCACTGAGGATACTGCTGTTGTCACTGCCGTGCCCGCTGCTGTAGCGCTGTGGCCTCCGAGGTGCTGTGATCTTACTGTAAGGTGATGGCAGCAACAGCTCGCTGTCAATCTCCTCACTTCTTGTTACTCCAGACCCCTGGCTGAGCTGCTTTCTGGAACTCCCAGCAGCAAGCTGACTAACCCGATTGTTGGCTGCCTTGTTAATGGCCTGCTTTGTGCCCATGATGGTGCCTTTACCCACCTTGGTTTCGGTTCCAGACCATGCAGGGGACTTGCCTGTTGGAGGCAGGCCAGTGTTGCGTCTAACTGGAATATCTGGAGGTTTTGAGGAAGTGGCCAGACTCCTTGTTCTGCCCGTGGATATCATTTGGACCTTCAGTCTGCCAGAACCAGGAGATTGAGAGCTGGTGCTGCCTCGAACCTGTTCCAATTTGCTGGCAGTCATAAAAAGGGTAGAAGAGGTCTGGAAAGAGGAGGCAACAGTAGAGTCTGGTAGGCCATGCTGTGATCCTGATCTATTGGATATGTTGCTTACCTCTCCAGAAGACCCACTGCCATCCTTTAACACTTCTGGTTTGAATTCTTTGGAGATTGGACTATTGCATCTCTCAAGAGACATCACACTCCCATAGTTTTTAGGAGAATCTGCTTTGGTACCTCTGGTCTTCAAGCTGGAAGATGTTCTGGTAAAACCATGGTCAGTCTTGAAAGTTGATATCCTGTGGCTGAATGAATCTGCTCTAAAGCTGATGGAGAATTCCCCCTCTGAGGTTTTCGGGAACACAAGCTTTCCAGAGTCATTGCTTGTTTTTAAGGCACTTTGAGACTTTGTTATGTGTTCTTGTCTGGACTGTCTGACAAGTGGAGTGGGAATAGAAATGTTTTCAGATCCAGACTTGGAGATCATGCTTCTCTTTGGCCCATTCGACTTTTTTCCAAGTGACAAAAACCTCACTGTTCCAATGACTGATGTATCTTCATGAGCCGATCTGGATTCAGTGCACTGTGGGGTAGAGACAGTTCCTAGAGTTGTTGTACCTCGGGTGAGACGTGGACCCTTGATGAGGGTGTCTCCTCTCCTGCTGCTGGACTTCTCACAACCATCCACAACCCTCTGAACTAAAGAGGTTTGCACCTTTGCAGACCTAGCTACACTGCTGCTGTTTCCTCCAGACTTTTTAGAGGACAGAGATGTCCGGCTACTTCTTGTTGGCTTACGTGCAGAGAGAAGTTCACCCTCTGTTGGATTGATAAAACTGCTTTCCTGAACCAAAAAGTCCTGGTTGCTGCTTTCCTGTCTGCTGTAGCCCACAGATGCAGATGAGCTAAATTTGGTTTTCCTGGGAAGACTGGAGTTGGAGGAATCTGGAGTGTTGAGTGCTCTTGGCTTGTGGGAGAGTTTGTGGGAGGCTAAGTAAAGGGAGGGGTCACACTTAGTGAACGGAGATGTGTTTGGGGTGGCAGGATCACTGTCCAGCTCAGAGAAGCAGACACCACTGTCGTTCAGTGAGCTGTTCAGTCTGTGATGCTGGATGATACTCGGGGATGTCAGTGTGGAGGCCCTCTCTGCTGCCATGTTCTTGTACCTCAAGAATGATGTTTTCATTAAATGGCTGCCCTCAGGTTTGGCTGAGCAAGCAGATGACTGGACCTTCCAGTCATCTGGACCTGGACCAGACATATGAATGCCAGGATCTTCAGCTTCACTCTGAGTCATGTACGCATCATATTCATCATTGATGCTGCTGATAATGCTGACTGGGTGGGAGGCCTGCAAAGACAAGTCAGCACCAAAGTTGAGGAAATTGGCAGGTCGGCCGTTGTCTGAAACAAAGCCACAAGGAAGCTCCTCAATGACTGTGAAAACGACCTCATCCTCACCATTCAGCTCCACTGGCTGCTGCAGTGTGACTGTGGTCCTTAGAAAATCTAGTTCTAGGCATCTTCCTATAGAGTATCTGTGGATCTGAGACGGTGACCCTAGAGGTTGGCCTTTGCAGCTCATGCCCACAGACGGAACCCTGGATTGAGTCTTTCCAGGCTCAGATGCTGCACTAGGTGTCCTAGATGGAGATAGGGAGGCTGACAGCTTAAGTGCACCTCCTCTGAGGAAGTCCTTTTCTCTTACCACAGGTTTGAAGTCCTGGGAGAATGTCCCACGTGACTCAACCAAACATGACGGTACTGGGGGAGCTGAGAGCTTTCCCTCATCTGAGCTTATCCTTTTTGAAGAGTTCATGACGTGTCCAGCTGAGGGAAGTTGGGTTTCTCTTTGATCACATTTAGTTGTCGGTTTTGGTGTGCTTTCTGACAGGCCATGGGAGGAGTCCTGATTGGATTTGGGTGTAGGTGCCTCCTCTGTGGGTTTACTCAGATCGGTTTCTGCTTGGGTCACTCTGATTATTGCTGGGCTCTCGCTGCCATCAATGCAGTCCAATCGCTCCTGTAGCTCTGCAAATGTGTTGCACTTTAAGTGATTGCCATCAGATGCATCTTTGACCCGCTTTTTGTTTAGGGAGGGAATAATGGGGACAAAAGACGGCGGGCCCTCACTGTCACTCAGCTCTCTGTCTGAGATTGTGGACCCTGCAGGCCCGACATAGATGATAGTGTCACAGGACTGCTCGCTGCTAGATGAGTAGTCAGGATCACTGGAGAGCACCAGGGGCCTGTCCGGGTCCAGGGCCATGGTCTGAGAGTAGAAAGGTTTGAGGTGAGGCGGGCGGTGGGATGGGCCTTCCTCACAGGAACTCTCCCCTCCAGAGGAGCTGGATGCAATCTGTAGATGACAGAAAGGGTTGAAAATTAACATAACAAACACCTGAATGATACCGCACGAAGACAACACTTTAGAGCATTTACTATTAGCACAGACTGAAGTTAAAAGAACCCATCAGGAACAGGGACTTTGGATTTGTTCTGTCCTCTCCAGATCATCTCATCAGACCTCTAGTCTCATGGACAGGTTTACTGGTGGCTCCTACAGTTTGCAACAGTAGAATGGGAGTGATAACGCTCTTTGTTCTAATTCTTCTACAACCAGTTTGAGTTCAGGACAAAGGCATTTCTACCTTTAAGATTAGTATTCAAACGTTCACGTTTGATCAAGGTGGTAGTTAGTTCTGGCTCAGGTGTCCTCAACCAACTTCCCACCATGCAATGGGCTCTTTCCTCACGCTGCTTGTTTTGCATTAGTATATAGATGTATGCTGGTCTCCCTTTTAGGTCGTTTTATTTTATGTCATTTACATCAGTTCAACATTGTGTCAGAAAGTAAGACCAGGTTAATATGTGCTCATATTAATAATAACAATTAAAAAAAACATAGTAGAGAAGATGTTTCAGCTTTCTTCATATTGCTACAGTCCTTTTGCAGGAGCCAGTGTCTCAGTGTGTGTGTGTATGTCGGATGTCGGATGTCTGTTGGATACTTGCTGACATCCCGGCCTGCAGTCCTCATCCCCTTGGATCACCGTCTATCCATATATCACCCATATACACAGAAGTCTAATTGGACTACTGATGATAGTTACTATTGTATCCTATCTTGTACCTTTGACGGTGTCTCTATGTCTCTATTCTTTCTTATTTCTTGCTCTACCCGGCTGGTCTTCAGCAGGAGGGTCCCCCCTCATGATCCAGGTCCTGGTCCAGGTTTCTTCCCTCTTAAAGGGGAGTTCTTCCTGCCACTGTTTGGTTTAAGGTTTTTCTTCCACTAGGGGAGTTTTTACCTGCCGCTGTTTATGTAATAATTGCTCGGGGGTCATGTTCTGGTCTCTGGAAAGATCCTGGAGACAACTTGTGTTGTAATAGACGCTGTTTAAATAAAACTGAATTGAATTGAATGTCAGTGTGTGTGTATGTGTGTCTGTGTGTGTGTCTGTGTGTGTGTGTCTGTGTGTGTGTGTGTCAGTGTGTGCATGTGTGTGTCTGTGTGTGTGTGTGTGTGTCTGTGTGTGTGTGTGTCAGTGTGTGCATGTGTGTGTCTGTGTGTGTGTGTGTGTGTGTGTCTGTGTGTGTGTGTGTGTGTGTGTGTCTGTGTGTGTGTGTGTGTGTGTGTGTGTGTCAGTGTGTGCATGTGTGTGTCTGTGTGTGTGTGTGTGTCTGTGTGTGTGTGTGTCAGTGTGTGCATGTGTGTGTCTGTGTGTGTGTGTGTGTGTGTCTGTGTGTGTGTGTGTGTCTGTGTGTGTGTGTGTGTGTGTCTGTGTGTGCATGTGTGTGTGTGTGTGTGTGTGTGTGTGTGTGTGTCAGTGTGTGCATGTGTGTGTCTGTGTGTGTGTCTGTGTGTGTGTGTGTAAGTGTGTGCATGTGTGTGTCTGTGTGTGTGTGTGTGTCAGTGTGTGCATGTGTGTGTCTGTGTGTGTGTGTGTGTGTGTCTGTGTGTGCATGTGTGTGACTGTGTGTGTGTGTGTCTGTGTGTGTGTGTGGTGCGCTGATGCGGAGAACTTAACCAGGAAGGTTTGAAAAGTGGAACTAGAATAGATTAAATAACTGTAGTTTCTAAAACTGATCAATAATTGTCTTGGTTTATGTCCTTGTTAATAATGTTAACTACAGAATATTACACAATAACTGGGTAATTGGTGCTTGATCACTGATCATTATTTAAGTTTGGTTTCTGTCTTGTCCCTGCCAGTGTGTTGTGGAACCTCAGTGAGCTGCAGATATCCAGGTTTCGGAACGTTGGTCTTCTTCTTCCTGGTGCGGTGGACACGGGAGGCCAGCTGGACGGTGGTCAGCGTCTCCATGAAGTTGGCTGCTGAGTCGGAGATGTGTGCAATCATGGTGGTTCTGCAGTTGATGTTTCCCAGCGATTCACTGAGCAGCATAGTGAGCTTGCTGTCTCTGAATAAAACATGAAAACCCCTTGTTAGCCCCCCCAAAAAAGTCTCATCAGCTACTAGAACCCCACAAGACCTGAGATCGTTTGGTACACTATGCAGCCGTTGGGCTAGAAAGAATACCAGTGCTCTCATCTCACAATCATGAGGAATTCTGTCACAAGTGATCTGCTGACAGGGAAATGTGGCTTTGAAGAGACCTGGAGCAGAGTAGAGACAAGGTTCGTTTGAGCACCAACGATAGAACCTCAACCCCATCAGGAGTTTATCTCCTTCCAAAGCTTTTTTTAAATGTAGTCCTGATAATCAGAGAGAATCAGAGTGTGCTTCAATCAGCAGCTTTAACGAGCCCAGGATCTCCTTCTGGGTTCATGTGAGTTGAGCACACACACACACACACACACACACACACACACACACACACACACACACACACACACACACACACACACACACACTCACAATCACACTCACAATCACACTCAAACTCACAATCACACTCACACTCACACAATCACAATCACACTCACAATCACACTCACAGCTTCACAACAATCACAGCTCACACTCCACACCACACTCACACACACCCTCACACTCACACTCACAATCACACTCACACTCACACACACCACACCCACACACCCCACACACACACACACACACACTCCACCTCCCACTCACCTC
>CM026209.1:26185425-26227925 GCA_014839995.1 Xenentodon cancila | reverse complement strand
CAAAATTAGTCACTAAATGAAGATCAGACCCCAGATAATTATTTCCAGTAACTGAAGATCAAACCTCATGAGAACCTCTGAAGATCAGTACAAATACCTGAAGGTCAGTTCCAGTAACTGAAGATCAAATACAAAAACTGAAGTTCAGATCTAAAACTTCAAAATAAGACCCAATAACTGAAGATCAAAGCAAATAACTGAAGATCAGACCAAATGAGTAATATTCAGATCTAGTAACTGATGATCAGTTGCAGTAACTGAAGTTCAGATCAAATAACTGAAGATCGAACCCCAAACCTGAAGATCAAATCCCAATTACTAAAGATCAGACCCTACAACTAAAGATCAGACCCCACAACTTATGATCAGACCAAGAAAACTGAAGATCAGATCCAATAACGGAGGATCAGATCTGATAACTGAAGATCAGATCGAATAACTTAAGAGCAGATCCCATAAACGAGAATCAGTTGCACTAACTGACGATCAGATCCAATAACTGAAAATCACACCCAGTATCTGAAGATCAGATCTTGTAATTGAAGATTAGATTTAATAACTGATGATCAGACCCCAAAACTGAAGATCAGTCCAATAACTCAAGATCAGATCCCATAAATGAGATGAGATGAGACAGAATAACTTTTCTGGGTGTCTGGAAAGCACCTGGAGACAACTTGTGGTGTAATAGATGTTAAATAAATAAAATTGAATTGAACTGAAATTGAACTTCCAGTGTTTTTTGGTCCGTATAGGTACACACATACACATTCACTCAGCTAAGTCTAACTTACACAAACACTTTACCTTCGGTAGCAACCAGTCCAACATGTTGAAAGTAACCTGGAACATACGTGAAGTTGGCTCTTAGACAAAGAAAAATAAAGTTCTCAGCCACCTGGACAGTTTAGAAGCAGATATTTGTTTACTACAGGAAACGCATCGGTCAGATTCAAAAAATTAGTATCATTGAAATATCCATCCATCCATTATCTATACCCGCTTTATCCGTTTCTGGGTCACGGGGGTCTGTCGGAGCCTATCCCGACGCATATCAGGCGAAAGGCAGGGGTACACCCTGGACAGGTCGCCAGTCTATCCAGGGCCACATACAAACGACCAATCACACACACATTCACACCTAGGGAGAATTTAGAAAGATCAATGAACCTACACTGCATGTTTTTGGACTGTGGGAGGAAACCGGAGTACCCGGAGGGAACCCACGCAAGCACGGGGACAACATGCAAACTCCACACAGAAAGACCCACCGGGCCAGGAATCGAACCGGGAACCTTCTTGCTGTGAGGCAACAGTGCCGACCACTAAGCCACCGTGCTGCCATCATTGAAATATATTCATTTATTTAAGCTAATTATTACTCCGAACACAGAGGCGTCCGATTAATTCTTATAAAACTATCACCGACCTTGAAGGACACTTTATTATCTTAAATATATCTATTAACAATAATCCAGTAACAACTGGCAATACTTATGGTCCCAACATAGATGATCAGTTGTTTCTTCACACATGTCCAACTGTCTGGTGACAATGGGAGGTGATTTCAATACACAACTCATCCCATCATTGGACAGATCAGTAACAAGAGAAACAAACATAGTTGGAGATCCACAGATACAGTAAAACAGCTCATGAATGATTTTGGTCCAACAGTCAGAGTTCACATTTTTCTTAGCAGTCCTCATTCACGCATCAGTCTGTTTCTGATCGCATGTTCTGATCTTGCATGTTTATATTTGCATCTATGATCATACAATTATGTTTGGAACACAGACATTCAAAACTTACAGACCTTATAGACCTGCATCCATCTTTCTCTTACACACACACACACACACGCACGCACGCACGCACGCACGCACGCACGCACGCACGCACGCACGCACGCACGCACACAAATAAACAAAGAAACTGTCGTTGAGTTGTTCCACTTTACCCCACTGTCAGTCAAGCCATCAAGTTCGGGCAGGCTTAAGTTGGAAGATCCAGGTGTAACTTGACAGTTGAAAACCGCGACCCCGGGTGAAGTTACCGTCGCTCCGACCGAAGGCAGCCATTTAGGAGGGACAGTTAACCCTGCAACAAGATGGCGGCTGAAGCAGTCGGCAGATCGCTGGAGCAATTAAGGAAAGAGCGGACGGCAGCTAGGAGATGTTTTTTTTTTTTGCGAATATCTTTTTATTTTGTTTTGAAGATATGAACAAACAAATAAAATGATACATCCATCCATCCATCCATCCATCTTCTTCCGCTTATCCGGGGCCGGGTCGCGGGGGCAGAAGTCTAAGCAGGGATGCCCAGACCTCCCTCACCCCAGACACTTCCTCCAGCTCTTCCGGGGGAATCCCGAGGCGTTCCCAAGCCAGCCGAGAGACATAGTCCCTCCAGCGTGTCCTGGGTCTTCCCCGGGGTCTCCTCCCGGTGGGACATGCCTGGAACACGTCAGGACAGATCAGAACAAGGAGGTACATAGAGTCCGTTGGGTTGTGATCTTTCTCCCTCAAGGAAATTGAACATGAAGTTCACTACTTGTCATATCCATTTCTTCTTTTATACATAGACCATTTTTCCCAGTCTTTGGAGAATTGTTGTTCTTTCATTTTTAGTTTGCAAGTCAGTCTCTCCATTATTTGGATTTCTTCCACAATACACATCCACTGTTTGTGCGTTGGTGCTTCAGCCTTCATCCATTTCTTAGTTATGGCTTTCTTTGCTGCCACAAGAAGGACTTTTATTAGATTTTGGTCCGTTCTATTTACAGTTCCTTTTAGGTAGCCCAGATACATCACAAGACACGTTCGGGGTATTTTGTACATAAGAACGTCACATAGAGATAAGTGGATGTTGTCCCAGAAAAGTTGTAATTTCTCACACTTCCAAAAAATGTGCGTTTGGTTTGAATCTTTGTCTGTACAAGTTCTCCAGCATAATTGTTGACTTTTGATTAGTTTACCCTTGATTTGAGGTGTTATGAAATATCTAATTTGGTTTTTCCATGCAAATTCTCGCCATTTCAGAGACTGTGTAGTAGTTTGATGAACCTTCCACATATCATCCCACATCTCCTCTGAGATTTCTTCTCCCAGCTCTCTTTCCCACTTTGCCCTGACATACAAAGTTGAATCCCCTTTTGAATCCATAAGGAACTTATAGAAAACTGATACAACCTTGGGAATATTTTCACTGTAAGCCCGTACAAATGTCTTAATTATTGGGTGTACTTTGTCCTCCTCCGTCATAATCTGCTTTTCATAATAATCTCGCATTTGCATATATCTGAATAGGTCTTGGTTTGTTAGATCGTATGTGTCTTTCAGTTCCTGAAATTCTTTCATTTTACCTTTCTTTATCATTTTACACATGGCCGTTATACCCTTATCAACCCATTGTTTGAACCTATAATCGAGTTGTGCAGGTCTAAATTTGTCATCATATGCTATCCATTTCAGCAATCCGAGTTCTTTACCCAGTCTTAGTTGTTTTACAACAGAACACCATTTCTCGAGGATATATAATGTTATTGGATTTAGATCTAACTGCTCTTTAACAGTGGCTGGAATCTCACTTTCACCCATACATGTTTGAACTGGGAATTTGAGTGCAGACATTTCTATGTCTTTCCACCGGGCAACATACTCGGTGTTGCACCAGTATACTAGACGATGTATTTGGGCAGCACTAAAGTATTCTTTTAAATTGGGTAAGGCTCTTCCCCCTTTGGTATTTGGTAGCTGTAGAGTATGATAGCGTATTCTTGGTTGTTTTCCTTCCCATATAAATCTGGATATAAGTTTATCCCATTTTTGGAACTGGGATTGTGGGATGTCCACTGGCAGAGCCAGAAACAAGTATAGGAGACGTGGCAGTACATTCATTTTTATAACATTTATTCTTTCACTTAATCCTAGCGTATATGTGGACCATCTTTCAATGTCTTTCCTGATATTAACATTTGTGTTCTCATAATTATTTCTATACAGTTTCGCAGGGTCTTTAGGTATATTCACCCCTAAATATATTAGTGATTTAGCTTCCCATTTTATTTTCCATTCCTTCAAGCCTTGATTTGCAACACAATTAAACATGAGTGTCTGAGTTTTGTTTATATTAATTTTATATCCGGAGCATCGACCAAATCTATCAAAAATCTTCATCAAATTACCAAATGATTTGACTGGATCAGATAAATAAATCATAACATCATCCGCGAACAGGCCAATAGTATGTACCTGTCCACTGATGTCTATTCCCATTATCCGGGTGTCCTGTCTCACCATTTGGGCCAATGGCTCGATGTATAGGGCAAAGAGCACAGGACTGAGGCAACAGCCTTGCCTAGTTCCCCTTCCTAAACTGAATCTATTCGTGAGGGAGCCATTGACTTTAATTCTACCAGTGGGTTTGTAGTAGAGAGATTTAATGCATTTAATTGATTTTTCATTGAATCCAAATCTTTCCAGTGTTAGATATAGAAATTCCCAATTAACTCTGTCAAATGCCTTTTCGGCATCTAAACTTATTAGGGCGGCTGGTAGTTTTTGTTTACGTATCTTATTTATTATGTGAATTGTTCTTCTTATGTTATCATGTGTTTGTCTGCCTTTGACAAACCCAGATTGGTCTTCATCTATTAAATCTGCTGTAAATGTTTGGAGTCTGTTTGCAATTATGGAGGTATATATTTTATAGTCAACGTTTAAAATAGAGATTGGCCTATAGTTTTGACAGTATTCTTTGTCCTTTTGTGGTTTAGGGAGTATTGTAATGATTGCCTACTTCCAGGAGGGTGGAGTTTGTCCACTAGATAAAATCCAATTGAAAGTGGAGTGAAGCAGTGGAATAATTAATTCTGCAAATTCTTTATACCATTCTGATGGAAAGCCATCACTTCCGGGTGCTTTGTTTGATTTCAGTTTACCAATTGCTTTTTTGATTTCTTCTGTGGAAATTTCTGCTGTCATTCGCTCATTTTGTTTCGTGCCTATTGCAGGCAGATCTAGTGAGTCTAATAAGGTTTTCATCTCCTCTTGATTTACAGTCACCGATTCAGTATATAAATCTCCATAATATTCCCTAAATATATTCTCAATTTCTTCTGCTTTATATTTTAGTTGGTTTGTTTTTGGATCACGTATTTTGTTAACAGTTAATTCTACCTGTCTTTCACGTATTCGTCGAGCTAACAGCCTTGTGGCCTTGGGGCCCGAGTCATAATAATTTTGTTGTAGGTATCTTGCTCTTGTTTCTGTCTCGTATTGGAGAAGATCATTAATCTTCTTTTTTGTTTCATTGATTTGGTGTTTTGTTGTTTGATCTGCTTTGTGTCTAAAAGCCTGTTCCATATCTCTCAGTTCTGAAATGAGTGTCTCATATTTTTTTACTCTCTCTTTTTTCATTTTACTTCCAATTGCTATAAATTTCCCTCGTATCACAGCTTTTAGTGCATCCCAAATAATAGCTGGATTTGTTTCTCCATTATCATTTAATTCAAGGTACTTTTGTATATCTATTTCAATTTCTCTGGTCACTGTTTTGTTGTTTAGGATTCCTGCATTCAGCCTCCATACTGTGTTTTTTCGCCGACCCTTAAGTCCAATTTTTAAGTAAATGGCGTTGTGGTCTGATACATCCGCTACTCCAATGTAACATCCCTGTATTGTGTTCATATGCTCGTTCTGCACAAAAAAATAATCAATCCTGGAATAGACCGAATGTGTTTCTGAGTAGTGACTGTAGTTTTTTTGTAGAGGGTGGAGGTCTCTCCACACATCAGTAAATCCCATTGACTTCCATGCATTTTTAACAAATCTAGAGGTTGGTTTCTTATTTCTATTCTGGCTGTTTGTGTCTAGGTTGTAGTCCATAATTACATTTAGATCTCCTCCACAGATACATATACCTTCCACTTCAATTGCTATAGTGTCAAATAAAAGCTTGAAGAACTCTTTGGTACTCTCCGGTGGTGCATAGACATTTACCAGCGTTACTGTTGTCTGGTCAATTACTCCTTTAATTATAATAAATCTCCCCTCTTTATCTTTAACTTCACGTTTACATTCAAACTTAACTGTGTTAGCTATCAATATTGCTACCCCTCGTTTTCGTGGATTAGCATGTGAGCTGTAGAAAGTGCTCTTAAACCCAAACTTTTTCAATTTTTCATGTTCTGCATTTGTCAAATGGGTCTCTTGCAGGAAGTTTATGTGGTTTTTTTCTTTCTTTAGTTTAGTCATAATTCTAGCCCTTTTGACTGGGTTTCCCAGACCATTTACATTAAGAGAAAGGAGATGACATTCATTTGTTTTTGTATCCATAAATGGTCATAGTCTTTTTAACAAAGTAATATCTCACCCACAGGTTTCTACATGGACCTCCTCCAACCAACAGCATAACAAACAAAAACTTAGAACACATTTTAACTATATACATGAACAGTTGCTTCCACGAAAGGGAGTCAACATTAATACCACTATCAAGTTGGCTCCCTTCCTGTTTTAAGGGGGAAGACCTCATAAAAAGAGAGGGCCCCTTGCTAGCGATGAGATTCGTCCCATACAGGATTGTTTCACCCATCCTAGTCGAACAAATAAGTCCCATTCCCTCACATCCAACATTTCCCGAGTGTGTTACCCTTCCTATCAGAGGACATTGACATGTCTGATTCTAATTTAGATGACTATTTTAATGAAACACTTAAACGTTTTTTTTTTTTTTTTTTTTTTACTTATCATTCCTTCGTGTTTTTGCGCTCGAATTCCCGGAGCTGTGCGCGTGCTCGTCTAGCGGCTTGTTCTGGTCTCTCTTTCCTGCCCGGTTTCCACGCCGCGACACCCGTTGACAGTAGCTTCTCCACCAGACTTAACTCCCTGGTCTGTCCCGCTGGGTCTTCCACCTCGTATCCTCTCTTCCTCAGGTCGTTGGTCGCGTCCTCAGCCTCCGCGTACATTACCACTCCGCCCGGCCAATGCACGCGCATTTTATTGAAGGGGGTCTGGAAGCGGATTCCTTCTCTCTTCAGCACCTTTTTGATGTTTACGTACGCCTTGCGTTGCTGCAAAATCCTCTCCGCGTAGTCGTGATCGAAAAAGATCCTTTTCTCTCCGTACATGACAGTCTTTTTGTCCCACGCTTTTTTAAGTATCATGTCTTTCACGGTGAATTGTTGGAAGCATATTACAATAGACCGCGGAGGATGACCTGCTGTTGGCTTCGGAGCCAGTGCTCGGTGGGCTCTCTGAATCTGAAGATCCAAGTTCAGTGAAAACTCCTCTTTCAGCCATTTGTCAATAAAATCAACCATCGAGTTCTCCGTCGCCTCCGCTTCCTCTTCAATACCATAAATTCTTAGGTTATTCCACCTCGACCTCGATTCCAAGTCATCCAACTTTTCCTTCATCTTTTTCTGCTCTTTCAGTAAATCGCACAGCGCCCTGTTCGCGTCGCGGCTCCACGCTTCCATCTCCTCCGTCCGCGTCGCGGCAGCGTTGATCTTCTCCTTTTGCTCGCCCATCTCCGCTGATATCATGGAGAGTTTCCGATAGATGTCCTCCCTGAATTCGGTTAACTTCTCGCTCATTTCGGCCGTAATGTCTTCTTTGAATACTTTCAAGTCCGCCTTCATTTCGTTATGCAAACCTTGAATTTGTTTGCTAATCCCGTCTAGGCTACTCTGAAAGTTAGCCATGTTAGCTTTGGGTGCTAGCATGTCCTCCTTTTCGTTGTTCTTTTCCTCTCTGTTCTGCATAGTTGGGTTCTTTTTCTTTCTTGAAAGGCCCCCGCTCATATCCTTGCTTTCTATATCGTATGCAATCAGATTCCTCGAGTTTTTAGCGGAGTTTGTTCTAATTTGTGAGTTGGTATGAGGGAGCTACCTTTTCACGCGTCCATGTGCCTCAGCACCCAACCGGAAGCCTCCAGCTAGGAGATGTTTTACCAAGCAAGCCAACTACCTCATCAGGAGAGCAAATAGTCTAACTGAGTCGGACCTTAGGGAGGAGTTTGTGAAGTTTTCCGCTGACTCACGAAAAGTCATTGAAATCAATGATGACTACAGAGCTGGATTAGAAGCAGAGCTTGAAGCCCAGCCGGGAGAGGACGGCGAGGAGCCGGGGCTCAGTGAAGAACAAGACGGAAACCTCACAAAGATCACGAGTGACTGTGAACAGAAAGTTGATGAGGTGAAGTCTATCGTTCAAGCTAACATCTGGTGCAGGTATGGACAAGATGCATTAGAGGCGGCTTTTGAGAAAGTAGATAAAAATTGCAACTATGCACATTCGATACCTGTGGAGGGCGTCAATTACGAGTTTTATGAAGTTCACTTATCTACTGTGGAAAAGTCTATTAAAGATGCCTTGGGGGTCCTCTCTGCCTGGGAGATATGGATCCCATCAGCACAAAAAGCTTCCTTCCGGTACGAAGCAAGGTTATAAGTGGAGCCCTTGCTGATCTTGAGATAAAGAGAGCTGAGTTTGCCAGGGCACAGAGGTGCGATGAAGAAACGCGGACTACTGGCATGGGGACTCAAATAACAGGGCATGCAGTACCAACGGTGAGATTGGAGCCGATCCAACTCCCCACGTTTAGTAGTTGTAGGAGAGACTTCCACCGCTGGAGGGCAGACTGGCAAAATCTCCAGAGGCAGGGTGAACCAACAGGCTCACCGGAGGTCAAGAAAATCCAGCTTATTAATAGCATAAATGAAAAGATTGTCAAGGACCTCAGACTCTCATCTTACAAAACCGCCGATGTTATTCTCAGAGTGTTGGGAAACAGGTATGAGAACGAGAGTATGATTGTCTTGGAAATTATTGAAGAGTTGGAACAAGTTCCACCTGTTAAAGACAACGAGCCAAGGAAAGTCATAGACCTGATCCAGACAATAGAGAAGGCGCTCGCTGATCTCACTGACCTTGGGAACATTGGAGCCATCAAAAATCCTCTGATTATAAGGTCTATTGAAAGTAAACTACCGAAGCTTGTAAAGAGGGACTGGCTGGCGTTTATGGTGGAGACAAGCAACGACGTGAATCAGGATAATCATTTTGACATGCTTCTCATCTTCTTTATGAAACAGGAAATAATTTTTGAGCGACTAGATCTCCTAAGAATAGCAGAGGGAGCAGGAAAGGTAGAGAGGAGGTTCTGTAAAAAATATGCGTCTACTAAAACTGCAAGAAGAGAAGACATGGGCAGAGGATGTGTTGTCTGTGGAGACGAGAAGCATATATATAAGATTTTCTTTTGTAAGAAGTTTAAGGGCTTGAAGTTATCAGAAAAGGAAGCTGCGGTAAAGGAAACTGGTGCATGTAGAAAGTGCTTGGCATGCCACCATTTTTTCCTTTGCCCCAAGGAGAATAGCAAGAGGCATATTGGTGGCAGGCTGGGTGATGAAGAACTGACTGATAAACAAGAGGAGTTCTTGAGTGAACTATCCCCAGAGCTGGCTGAACGGTGCAAGAAGGCTTTCACCAGCAATTTAACCAAAGGTAGCTGTCATGCTGGGTCTCAAGGCAGTCTCTTAGGTGGAAGCGGGCTAAGGGAAACCCCTGTTATAATGATGTTGCTAGAAGTGACAGCTGATACGGGGCAGACGATTGGAACCCTGATGGATTTGGCATCAGATACTAATTACATCACCCATAAAGCTGCTCGAAAATTGAATCTTAGGGGGGAGAAGATAACGCTTGTGGTGCATGGGGTGGGCGGGATGTCCACCAGGGTGGCCACAAGAAGGTACCTCCTCCGAATCCATGTTAAGACACATACGGGTACAGGGGGTGTGCATAAGCTCATCTGTTATGGATTGAAGGAGATTGCGGAAGTTCATCAAGTGGTGAAGGCCGAAAGGTTGAAGAGGATTTTCCCGGAGGTCAGTCCTGGAGAACTACGGAGACCTGAGCAGGTCAAACTGCTCATAAGTCACAGAGAAGGGAGACTTGCGCCGCAGAGAGTGAAGGTGGTGGGTGACCTCGTTCTATGGGAAAGTCCCTTGGGGAAAATTGTGGGCGGAACACACCCCGACCTGTTCGAGCAAGTCAATGTGGCCGCGCATGCATCTAAAACCCATCTTGCGCGAACCATGAGGACTGCTGCCATGAGGTATGAGGAGGTCCTAACTGAGGCTCCCAGAAAAAGACAGTCGGACTACTTGCAGGATATTGGAGTGGAAACGAAGCACACAGCTGCTTCTTATAAAAACTTCCTGGAATGGTGGAAATGGGATAGTACTGGTGCAGCCTGCGACCCAAAGTGCGGAGGATGGCGCTGTGGGAACTGCCAGCCGGGAGGGAAGGAAATGACTCTCGCAGGAGAAATAGAGCTTGAAATAATAAAGTGCAGCCTTACCGACACCATGGGGGATGAGCATAGCAAGTCCCCGCATTGGGACGCAGGATACCCCTGGAGTATGGACCCAATGTGCCTTCCCAACAATAGGAGTGGGGTTGAGGCCACCGTCTTAAGGACTGAAAAGCGCCTCATGAAAGAAGCTGAATGGTTCGCTGCTTACTCAGCACAAGTCCACGAGATGATTGGACGGGGAGCCGCCAGGAGGCTTTTGATGAAGGAGATCAATGAATGGAATGGGCCAGTATGGTATATTAGTCACCTAGTGGTACCAAATCCCCACTCCGTATCTACCCCAGTACGACTCGTCTGGAATAGCAGTCAGCAGTTCAAAGGAGTAAGTCTGAACGACTTACTGCTGAAGGGGCCATATTTTTTGAACCCTGTCAGATCTGTTCTGTTAAGATTCAGGAAAGGGGTGCATGCTGCCCTGGGAGACATCAGGAAAATGTACAATTCTGTGTGGCTGGAGGAAAGAGAAATGCACCTGCACAGGTTCCTTTGGAGAGATAGGCCTGATGAGGAAATTGGGGAGTATGCCATCACTAGAGTAAATATAGGTGACAAGCCTGCTGGGTGCATAGCGCAGTTGGCTATGTGAGAAACTGCAAGACGTCCTCAATTCTCTGACTTGGTAGAAGCACGTAGAGTGCTGGAGGAGGACAGTTATGTGGATGATATTCTGACGTCTCATAACGATGCTGGAAGATTGGATAAAGTCACTGTTGAAGTTGAGAAGATCTTGAATAGGGGTAGTTTTCTTCTGAAACCCTGGGTCCGGTCAGGGCATAGTGGGAGGAGGAATAAAATGTCACCTGATGCTAAAGATGCTGGAACTGCTCGGAACTGTTACGGCATTTGTGTTGCCAAATCAGATGAAAGAAGAGGATAATAAAGCCCTAGGCCTCGGGTATCTGGTAGAGGAAGATAAGTTGCACATGCTAACTTCAGTCAACTTTTTGAAGAAGAGAGGGAAAATGAGAATGGGCCAAAACCTCTCGGTGGAGGAGGTAAAAGTAGAAACTCCTGATCCACTAACTAGGAGGGGGTTATTGAGTCAGATAGCTGGACTTTATGATCCCATTGGACTAGCCACTCCAATTAAGCAGAAGGGTGTTATTCTTGTTAGAAAGGCCTTTCAGGAATTTGAAGGTGGAAATGCGGCTCAGAATACTTGGGACAAGCCGCTCTCGAAGGGTCTCAGGGAAGAAGCTATTAAACTGTTTCGAGAATATACACAGTTAAGTGGAGTTAAGTTCCACAGGAGCCTCAAACCGCCTGGCTGAAAAAGATTCCCTTGGGCTATCACCTTTTCTGATGGGAGTGAAAAATCCTATGGAGCGTTACCAAAGGAGAGAGCCGAACCAGCAGCACCATTCGAGTTCACCACCATTGACTTGTTTGGGCCCTATGAAATAAGGAAGGAGGTGAAGAAGAGAACAAAACTCAAAGTCTGGGGGATTGTGTTTAGTTGTATGGCATCTAGAGCAATCCATGCGGATATTGTTAGTGACATGTCATCAGAGGGATTTCTACTTGCTTATCATAGGTTCACATCATTGAGAGGACATCCCAGTAAAGTGTGGTCAGACCCCGGTACAAATTTTATCGGGGCCAAACATACTCTTAAGGACCTATATGCGTTTTTGGAACGTCTTGAAGGATCGGAAATTGGGAATGAAGCTGCTAAGCATGACACTACGTGGGTTTGGAAAATCCACCCAGCAGATTCTCCCCATAGAAATGGCCCAGCAGAAGCAGCTGTCCGAGCCGTAAAAAGAGCCCTGCTGAACCTAGGTGGTGATGGTGTTTTCACGTGGGGAGAGTTGCAGACGTTTATGTATATGGCCGCTAATCTAGCAAATGAGATGCCCATAGATGCTAGGGCACAAAGCCAGGAAGAATCGATAGTATACGTCACCCCAAATTCACTCCTTTTGGGACGTGCTCATTCAAAAGGAGACCCAGGGTCCTTTCAGTTTGAGGGTTACCCTTACAAGAGGCTGAGAGTGATCCAGACAGAAGTGTATAAATTCTGCAGGAGGTGGTGTCAGTTGGCAGGACCGAATCTCTTTGTTAGGAATAAGTGGCATCCGCGAGAAAGGAATGTCGCTGTGGGGGACATTGTGTGGCTCGCTGGTCAGAAGGGGACGATTCAAGTTGGCGAGGGTAATAGCGGTGAATCCGGGTGTGGATGGATTTGTGAGAGATGTCCAGGTCAGGGTTTTTCCCAGCTACCCAGTCATGATTAAGAAACCAGACAAGGGGTCAAAAAGAAACAAAGCTACTGATGGCAGGGGGCCGCTCACCGCGAGGATCCCCGCTACGGTTCTTCAGAGGGACTATCGGCGCCTCGTCGTCCTGGTACCGATAGAAGAGCAACCAGTTCTAGACTCAACAACCTAACCTGGACGGTGTGTGACCTCCTTGGGTTGAAAACCAAGAGGTCAAGTGGGAGGTGTGCTGTTCATTTTAAGAGGCTCTTATTTTGGAAACCGGAAGTGACCTGTTATAGAGCTCACTGGGATTTTCAGGAAGAGGATTTGTTTGGAGCTGTGAATGTGTGGAGCGCTCGGCTCAGGAGCAACACGGAGGCCACGAGGCGGGAAAGAACTGAAGGACCGACCAACACTGGGGAAGGCACCGGTGGGAAATTGTTTTTGCTTGCTTCTGAAAATGAAGAGTAATACTGAGAAGTAATTGTTATAATGTTTTCTTTTGCTGTCTTTCTAATTATTAAGGTTTTCAACCTAGCGACAGTTTAGCGACGACACATGGAAACCTATCATCTACCTGTACAATCAAGTCCAATTGAAGTATTAACTAATAAAGGACGAAAACAAAGAAACTGTCGTCGAGTTGTTCCACTTTACCCCACTGCTGGTCAAGCCATTTTCAAGTTCGGGCAGGCTTAGGTTCGAAGATCCAGGTGTAACTTGACACACACACACACACACACACACACACACACACACACACACACACACACACACACACACACACACACACACACACACACACACACACACACACACAGCTTTATTGCTGGTTAGAGGAGTTTACCACTTTAGATCACTAAACTATGACTTGTCTTGCAAAGTTTGTTCATTGTTCTGTATTCTGTCTCCACTGGACAGTAAAGACCTTCTACGCCTGGTCTAAGCTCAGATGCTGACCTGCTGCCTTGTTGCTCTTGTCCAGCCTCTCCTGGTACAGGTGCAGAGTAAGCAGGAAGTGGGAGTTCCTGCAAACCTCCTGGCTGCTCGCCATCTGGTTGCTCCTCCTCTCTGCAAGAGCGGTGTCGAGGAAAAACGCTGCCTGCTCAGCACTGGTGGCCTGAAGCTCTGTTTGGTTCTGTAGCTAATCAAACATCAAGAGAATAAAGAAGGTGAACCACTATGGGCCAAGAAAGCTTCATCATGCAGCTGTGTTTCATTAGCCAGACTAAAACTATTTTGTATTATTTGAGCTTATAGCACCTTCAGCTGCTGAAAGAAAATACAACCCAGTTCCAAATTAATTAAGAGGCTGCGTAAAGAGTAAATACAACCGGAAAGCAACAACTCTTTCAATAATATATCCATATTTTATTGCCAACAGAACAAACAAAATATCAGATATTGAAAGAGACATTTTATAATTTCATGGACCCACACCGTAGACATTAATGCAACTGCAGACCATCAGAGATGCTTTTGAACTAAGCTGATAACAAGCTGGATGGCTCTTTTCCTCTGCAGACTGCAGGATACGGCCTCCATGGTTTCCAAATGGTGATTCATCTGACCACAGTACAGTTTTTGCTCAGAACATTTTAATGAGCTTTGATCCAGAGGAGATGGTACCCTTTGTGGATTGTTAAATGCTCCTTTAAAATCAACAGGTCACATGACTGGATAATTAAACTAATTAGTTGTCAAATGCTCTTCCAGTTTGATTTGTGTTTGATTTTTTCCATTGTTTTGTTGCAGATGTGTTGCTGCTGTTAAATTCAAATTGAGAAAATAAATGAATAAAATGTGTTTTTGAAAGTGGGTTGTAGGACCTGGTGTCCATTTGTAGAAAGTAGAGCTCAAAGGTTTGTAGGGTGTTGTGAGTGTCCCCACTCTACCATGATCGTATCACCAGCTACATTCAAGTTTCGCCTAACCGCCGGTCAGGTCTAATATAAACAGAACTAACGCAGAGTGGCAGGTCGTGGGAGGGATTTGTTGATCACATAACCTGAGTACAACCCACCAAGAAGCAGAACCCAGACAAAAAAAAACACTCATCCCAAAGCTAAATTATCCTTGTTTATAAGTTACACCTGTCAGACAAAGTATTTCATTCTAGTGATGCAGTGATAAGTCATTCTAAACACCCACAAAGCTTACAATATATAACGTGAATAAAGGAGAAAGTCCATGTCCAAGAGACCACATGAACCCCATAAAATACAGTGCACACAACCGTAACTTCACCAGTCTACCACTAACATGCTTAGCTTCAATGACCAACCGCCAAAAGTCCCACCATCAGGGAGTGGTGGCCTAGTGGTTACAGTGGTGGGCTTGGGCGTGGAGGACCCAGGTTCAAGCCCAGGGCTGCCCACAATGGTAAATCACTGGGGGCCCCTGAGCAAGGCCCTTAACTCCCAATTGCTCCCTGGGGCGCTGCCCTGCTAGCAGCCCCACTGCTCACTAGTGAAACTAGTTGATGGGTTAAAAGCAGAGACTAATTTCGGTGTGTATCGTACATACAGCGTGTGCACGATGTCCACACTGACAATAAAGGGAAGAAAAAAAAAAAAAAAAAAAAAATCAATGAGCTACCGCCAACAGGCCCACCTTCAATGACCAATCGCTGAGAGGCCCACCTTCAATCACCAACCGCTAACATGCTTAGCTTTAATGACCAACCGCCAAAAGGCCCACCATCAATGAGCTACCGCCAACAGGCCCACCTTCAATGTCCAACCGCCAACAGGCCCAGCTTCAATTACCAACCGCTAAAAGGCCTAGCTTCAATGACCAACTGCTTACAGCTCCACCTTCAATGACCAATCGCTGAGAGGCCCACCTTCAATGTCCAACCGCCAACAGGCCCCGCTTCAATGACCAACCGCTTACAGCTCCACCTTCAATGACCAATCGCTGAGAGGCCCACCTTCAATGTCCAACCGCCAACAGGCCCAGCTTTAATGACCAACCGCTTACAGGCCCACCTTCAATGACCAATCGCTGAGAGGCCCACCTTCAATCACCAACCGATAACAGGTCAAGCTTCAATGAGCAACCGCCAACAAGCCCACCTTCAATGTCCAACCGCTTACAGGCCCACTTTCAATGAGCTACCGCCAACAGGCCCACCTTCAATGACCAACCGCTTACAGGCCCACTTTCAATGTCCAACCACCAACAGGCCCACCTTCAATGACCAACCGCTAAAAGGCCCAGCTTCAATGACCAACCACCAAAAGGCCCATCATCAATGAGCTACCGCCAACAGGCCCACCTTCAATGTCCAACCGCCAACAGGCCCAGCTTTAATGACCAACCGCTTACAGGCCCACCTTCAATGACCAATCGCTGAGAGGCCCACCTTCAATCACCAACCGATAACAGGTCAAGCTTCAATGAGCAACCGCCAACAAGCCCACCTTCAATGTCCAACCGCTTACAGGCCCACTTTCAATGAGCTACCGCCAACAGGCCCACCTTCAATGACCAACCGCTTACAGGCCCACTTTCAATGTCCAACCACCAACAGGCCCACCTTCAATGACCAACCGCTAAAAGGCCCAGCTTCAATGACCAACCGCCAAACGTCCCACCTTCAATGACAAGCCGATAACATGCTGAGCTTCAATGACCAAACACCAAAAGGCCCACCTTCAATGACCAACCACCAAAAGGCCCATCATCAATGAGCTACCGCCAACAGGCCCACCTTCAATGTCCAACCGCCAACAGGCCCACCTTCAATGACCAACCGCTTACAGGCCCAGCTTCAATGTCCAACCGCCAAACGTCCCACCTTCAATGACAAGCCGATAACATGCTGAGCTTCAATGACCAAACACCAAAAGGCCCACCTTCAATGACCAACCACCAAAAGGCCCATCATCAATGAGCTACCGCCAACAGGCCCACCTTCAATGTCCAACCGCCAACAGGCCCACCTTCAATGACCCACCGCTTACAGGCCCACTTTCAATGACCAACCGCTTACAGGCCCAGCTTCAATGTCCAACCGCCAACAGGCCCAGCTTCAATGACCAACCGCTTACAGGCCCACCTTCAATGACCAACCGCAAACAGGCCCACTTTCAATGAGCTACCGCCAACAGGCCCACCTTCAATGAGCTACCGCCAAAAGGCCCACCTTCAATGTCCAACCGCTTACAGGCCCACCTTCAATGACCAACCGCTTACAGGCCCAGCTTCAATGACCAACCGCCAACAGGCCCACCTTCAATGACCAACCGCTTACAGGCCCACTTTCAATGAGCTACCGCCAACAGGCCCACCTTCAATGACCAACCGCTAACAGGCCCACTTTCAATGTCCAACCACCAACAGGCCCACCTTCAATGACCAACCGCTAAAAGGCCCAGCTTCAATGACCAACCGCCAAAAGTCCCACCTTCAATGACCAACCGATAACATGCTGAGCTTCAATGACCAACCACCAAAAGGCCCACCTTCAATGACCAACCGCCAAAAGGCCCAGCTTCAATGACCAACCGCTTACAGGCCCACCTTCAATGACCAACCGCTTACAGGCCCACCTTCAATGACCAATCTCTTACAGGTCCATCTTCAATGACCAACATCTAAGAGGCCCACCAGTAATGACCAAACGCTAACAGGCCCAGCTTCAATGAGGTACTGCCAACAGGCCCACCTTCAATGACCAACCGCTTACAGGCCCACTTTCAATGAGCTACCGCCAACAGGCCCACCTTCAATGACCAACCGCTTACAGGCCCACTTTCAATGTCCAACCACCAACAGGCCCACCTTCAATGAACAACCGCTAAAAGGCCCAGCTTAAATGACCAACCGCCAAAAGTCCCACCTTTAATGACCAACCGATAACATGCTGAGCTTCAATGACCAACCACCAAAAGGCCCACCTTCAATGACCAACCGCCAAAAGGCCCACCATCAATGAGCTACCGCCAACAGGCCCACCTTCAATGACCAACCGCTAACATGCTTAGCTTCAATGGCCAACCGCTTACAGGCCCAGCTTCAATGTCCAACCGCCAACAGGCCCACCTTCAATGACCCACCGCTTACAGGCCCACTTTTAATGTCCAACCGCCAAAAGGCCCACCATCAATGAGCTACCGCCAACAGGCCCACCTTCAATGTCCAACCGCCAACAGGCCCAGCTTCAATGACCAACCGCTTACAGGCCCAGCTTCAATGTCCGACCGCCAACAGGCCCACCTTCAATGACCCACCGCTTACAGGCCCACTTTTAATGTCCAACCGCCAACAGGCCCAGCTTCAATGACCCACCGCTTACAGGCCCACTTTTAATGACCAACTGCCGACAGGCCCAGCTTCAATGACCAACCGCTTACAGGCCCACCTTCAATGACCAACCGCCAACAGGCCCACCTTCAATGACCAACCGCCAAGACGCCCAGCTCCAATTACCTACCGCCAAAAGGCCCACCTTCAATGACCAACCGCAAACAGGCCCACTTTCAATGAGCTACCGCCAACAGGCCCACCTTCAATGAGCTACCGCCAACAGGCCCACCTTCAATGACCAACCGCCAAAAGGCCCACCATCAATGAGCTACCGCCAACAGGCCCACCTTCAATGACCGACCGCCAACAGGCCCACCTTCAATGACCAATCTCTTACAGGTCCATCTTCAATGACCAACATCTAAGAGGCCCACCTTTAATGACCAACCGCTAACAGGCCCAGCTTCAATGAGGTACTGCCAACAGGCCCACCTTCAATGGCCGACCGCCTACAGGCCCACCTTCAATGACCGACTGCCAACAGGCCCACCTTCAATGACCAATCTCTTACAGGTCCATCTTCAATGACCAACTGCTAACAGGCCCACCTTCAATGACCAACCGCCAACATGCCCACCTTCAGTGAGCTACCGCCAACAGGCCCACCCCCATATATATATATATATATATATATGGTGTATTCCCTGCACGTCCCAGCCCTCTGAAAAACTAAAATATGTTTTGTTCCTTTTTTTATTTATTTATTTATTTATTTTTTTTAATATTATTTTTTTAGTTATTTTTTTTATTTTATATTTTCCTTGCATACACAAGAGGGGGGGTAGTGGAGAAGGAAGGCATGCTGGGGCCCAGGGGAGCACCGCCTAGCGTGGCCCAGCCAGGCCCACCATCAGGAAATTTTCTGTTGACTAGTAATTTGACTAAATTCTAATACCAGTGGTGGAAGGTTAAGGTTGGGTATTTTACTATTTATTTTTGTTTGAACAATAGATTTAATTTGAAGATATTCTAGAAATTGATTTCCTCCAATGTTGTACTTCTGTACGAGGTGAGAGAAAGAAACCAGAGTGTTGTTTTCATAGATATCTTTAAGATGTGTGATGCCCTTAGTGATCCATGATGGCAGATTTAATGGTTTTCTGTTTATCAGAAAATCCGGATTATTCCAAATAGGAGTGTATTTACTTGGTGATACCGCGGTATTAGTCATTTGGTAAAAATCCCACCAGGCCGTCAGAGTTGAGGCAATGATTGGGTTTTTGAAACAGGGGTGACGAGTAATAGTGCGGCTTATAAATGGGAAATCAGAGATATTGATGTCTTTACAAAATAATTGTTCTAGCCCTATCCAAGAACAATCTGATTCGTTTGGTTTGATCCATTTATAAACATACTGGAGTTTATTTGCAAGATAGTAATGCTGGAAGTTTGGGGCCTCCAGACCACCATTTAATTTATTTTTTTGTAATGTTGATAGTTTAATTCTGGCCTTTTTGCTTTTCCAATAATAATCTGTAATTATTGAATCTAAAGATTTGAACCAGGGAGTCGGAGGCTTGCTGGAATCATTGCTTTTTATTTCACGCAGTTTCACATCACTTTGTTTCATGCGGTTCTGTTCAACAACATAATTTTATGCTCCGTAGTTGCAGTTTCAGATGTTTTATTGTGTTGTTTCACATTGTTTTGTTTCTTTGCCATTTTACAGAACATAGTTTCTGTTTGCTTTGTGGGATGTTTTATGCAACATTGCTTTATGCTACATCATTTCAAGTCGTGCTTGTGATCTCATTTCATTCACGTTGCATTATTTTACATTTTATATAGCGTTGTTACGTCGGTGTTCAACATCACTTCACGTTTTACTTCACCATGTTCATACATGCATCATCCTTAATACATCATGTCATAACATAACTACATCTTTTACACTTTTGTCAATTTCAGCCTTCTACTTTCAGATGCTAGTCAACTCTCTACAAAGACTTTGGGGTTGTTTTTACCTGGGATCCACAGACAGGATCTTGCTGCAGAGACACTGCAGGTCCCCGGGACTCCGGCTGGTTTCCTGCTGAGGATGAGAGTTCAGCTAGGAGGTCGGTGAGCACTTCCTCCTGTCCAGAGATTTCCACTGCCGACACCCCTACAGAGAAACAAGTGCCAGACTTCTCCCGTCGCTCCTCAATCACCTTAAAGAGCCAGGAGATGGCTGTGGGAGCCACACCCAGACTCTGCGTGGAGCACTCCCGGCCAATCATAGTGTACGTCTTTCCTGTGGAGGGCAAAGTCAGCACAGGAGCGAGGTTGAATATTTAAATAAACTGTATGCATGTAAGAAAATTGGACCGTGTGATCACCCAGGTTGGCATGTCCGAAGCAGAAGATGCAGCCGTCCGCCCCGTTGACCACCGACTGGATGACCTCTGCCACAGTCGCCGAGCAAACTTCAGCCTGTCAGGGGAGAGATCCAGTCTGAACCCACCAATCACCGAACAAGATGATGCATGAGAGTTTACTGTGAACTTCCAGAAATGGTAGACATTGAGACAAACAAATATATGACTGAACTGCAAACAGATGCTGTTTGATTAGTTAGCAGTGGGTTTATCCTATAAATAATATCAATCATCAAATCATTCTTCTTGATTATTTCCCTTTGGCAATTAATAGAGTATTTTAAATTTAACCATCCATAAAAATCGATGAACAACCAAAACAAACTTCTTTCACACTGCCAGTATTTATTTGATATAAAATAAAATAAATACATTAGTATCTTGAACACAGCTTCATGAGGTCAGATTCACAGATGGAGCTGGAGGAGTCAAGATCGTCCAATCAGATTGCTTCTTTCTGACTTCATCTTACCTGTGAGGTATCCTGTGTGAAGACGGCATCGAAGGTGAAGGTCTTGGTTGAGGAGGCAGAAGAGCGTCGCTGGGGAATGCTCGGGAGTCTACCCACCGCACTCTCACAGAGAGTCAGCTGCTTCTTCCTACTGTCCACCTTTAAAAAGGACATGGACTCTGAGGACTTGCTGCTGTGGACGGAGCAGATCCGGACCATGACTCGGACCTGCAGAGAGGCGGGACATCCCGTCAAACTGGGAGTTCACGTCAATCAAGACGTCCATGACACGTCTTGAAGTGTCTGGGTGACATTCTTTGTCATAAATTCACTAGTGTTTGGTTTACCAATACATATATAATAAAAATCTGGTTCAAAAAGACAAAAGGTTTATCTAAAACCTATGCTCATACAACCTTTTGTAATGGTTTTTGGTGAATTAAAACCACTGCTGTGGAATTATGTGTCACTCATTATTGTTTTGTAATATTGTTCAAATCAGGACCATCCTGTCTCAGACTGAGAAAAACTAATCCGGGTACTTTTAGCTCATCCAAAATGCTGCAGCCAGGGTTCTGAGGAGAACCACCAGTTTTAGCTTCTCTTCATTGACAACCGATAAAATGCATAGTTTAAACTTCTCCTCCTGACATATGAAGGCCCTAATGACCAACCTCCATCACATCTTTAAGGCCTTATAGTTCCAGATTTTCACTTGTTTGTCAGATAGCAGGTTTACTCGTGGTTCCTGGAAGTTCTAACAGTAGAATAGGGGGAAGAACCTTCAGGTATCAGGTTCCTCTCCTCTGGAACCAGCTGTCAGTTTGTGTCCAGGAAGCAGACACCCTCTCTACCTGTAAAATGAAGATTAAAACCTTCCTCTTTGATAAAGTTTATAGTTTGGGATGAATGCGGTGACCTGAAACATCCCTTAGTGATGCTGCTATAGACCTGGACTGCTAGGAGACCTCCCATGATGCACCTCTCCTCTCCGTTCTCTTTTCATTTCATTTTCATTTGTATTGATTTATTCTAGACAAGTCAAAACCATTGTATAAAATGTTAACACTAGTATGAATAAATCAATCAATAAATATACATATATACACATGCACAGACACACACATTTGAACATATAGAACCCCTTGAATAGAAATGTATGTAAATAGATGAATCTGTAAAATAAATCTATAAAATAAATCTTTACTAAATGTGCACACACATTTCTATATATACATACATGTAAACATGCACACACAGACATACACATAACACATAAATCCTCTTTAACACGTCTGAAAGGAAAATATACAATAAAGTGTAATTGTTTGATAATTAAACTTTATATTCATCCTTTCTGAATCTTGTGAATTTATGAAAATATGAAAAAAAAATCAAGCATATATATATATATATATATATATATATATATATATATATATATATATATATATATATATATATATATATATACAAAAACTCGTTCCTCACCCTCCGTGGGTGGTGTCCCTTCTAAGCTCGGGTCCTCTACCAGAGGCCAGGGAGCTTGAGGGTTCTGCGCAGTATCTTTGCTGTTCCTAACACTGCACTTTTCTGGACTGAGATGTCTGAGGTTGTTCCGGGGATCTGCTGCAGCCACTCTTCCAGTTTGGGGGTTACTGCCCCGAGTGCTCCGATCACCACGGGCACTACTGTCACCTTCACCTTCCAGGCCTTCTCCAGCTCCTCTCTAAGCCCTTGGTATTTCTCAAGCTTCTCGTGTTCCTTTCGCCTGATGCTACCATCACTTGGTATTGCCACATCCACCACCACGGCTTTCCTCTGCCCTTTGTCTACCACCACGATGTCTGGTTGGTTTGCCATCACCATCCTGTCTGTCTGTATCTTGAAGTCCCACAGGAGCTTTGCTCTGTCATTTTCCACCACCTTGGGAGGTGTTTCCCATTTTGACCTTGGGGTTTCCAGCCCATACTCCACACAGATGTTTCTGTAGAGTATGCCCGCTACTTGGTTATGGCGTTCCATGTATGCTTTCCCTGCCAGCATCTTACACCCTGCAGTTATGTGCTGGATTGTTTCCGGTGCTTCTTTGCACAACCTACACCTTGGGTCTTGTCTGGTGTGGTATATCTGGGCCTCTATTGCTCTGGTGTTCAGAGCCTGCTCCTGTGCAGCCAGGATGAGTGCCTCTGTGCTGTCCTGTAGGCCAGCTCTCTCTAGCCATTGGTAGGACTTCTTGAGATCAGCCACTTCAGTTATGGTTCGATGGTACATCCCGTGTAGGGGCTTGTCCTCCCATGATGCTTCCTCCTCCAGCACCTCTTTACCTTGCCATTGTCTGAGGCATTCACTGAGTACGTCATCCGTTTGGGCCTTGTCCTTGATGTACTCATGGAGCTTGGCAGTTTCGTCCCGGATAGTGGCTTTCACACTCACTAGTCCTCGGCCTCCTTCCTTACGGCTTGCGTACAGTCTTAGTGTGCTGGATTTGGGGTGGAACCCACCATGCATGGTGAGGAGCTTCCTTGTCTTAACATCTGTGGTCTGTATCTCTTCCTTTGGCCACCTTATTATTCCTGCAGGGTATCTGATCACTGGCAGGGCGTAGCTGTTTATTGCCCGGGACTTGTTCTTGCCATTGAGCTGGCTTCTTAGGACCTGCCTTACTCGCTGGAGGTATTTGGCTGTTGCCATTTTCCTTGTAGCCCCTTCGAGGTTACCATTTGCCTGTGGTATTCCAAGGTACTTGTAACTGTCCTCAATGTCTGCTATTGTTCCTTCTGGGACTGAGACCCCTTCTGTGTGGACTACCTTGCCTCTTTTTGTCACCATCCTCCTACATTTCTCAAGCCCGAATGACATCCCGATGTTGTTGCTGTAGATCCTGGTGGTGTGGATCAGGGAGTCTATGTCCCGCTCGCTCTTAGCGTACAGCTTGATGTCATCCATGTAGAGGAGGTGACTGATCGTAGCTCCATTCCTGAGGCGGTATCCGTAGCCAGTCTTGTTGATTATTTGGCTTAAGGGGTTCAGACCTATGCAGAACAGCAGTGGGGACAGCGCATCTCCTTGGTATATGCCACATCTGATGGACACTTGGGCAAGTGGCTTGCCATTTGCCTCGAGAGTGGTTTTCCACAGGCCCATCGAGTTTGCAATGAAGGCCCTTAGAGTGCTGTTGATCTTGTACATCTCCAAGCACTCAGTGATCCATGTGTGTGGCATCGAGTCGTAGGCTTTCTTGTAATCAATCCAGGCAGTGCACAGGTTGGTATTTCGGGACTTGCAGTCTTGGGCGACTGTTCTGTCAACCAGGAGTTGGTGTTTGGCTCCTCTGGTATCTCTGCCTATGCCCTTCTGTGCTTTGCTCATGTATTGCTCCATGTGCCTGCTTATCTTAGTCGCAATGATGCCTGACAGGAGCTTCCATGTTGTGGAGAGGCAGGTTATTGGTCGGTAGTTAGATGGGGCTGCACCCTTTGTGGGATCCTTCAGGATCAGGATCGTTCGCCCTTCGGTTAGCCATTCTGGGTGAGTCCCATCTCTTAGCAGCTGGTTCATTTGTGCTGCCAGGCGCTCATGGAGTGCTGTGAGTTTCTTTAGCCAGTAGGCCTGGATCATGTCTGGGCCCGGTGCTGTCCAGTTTTTCATACCTGAGACTCTTTCTTGGATGTCTGCCACTGTGATGGTGACTGGTTTCTGCTCAGGGAGGTTGCTGTGCTCCTCTCTTAGGGAGACTAGCCATTGAGCACTGCTGTTATGTGCTGCATCCTTCTCCCATATGCTCTTCCAGTACCTCTCAGTTTCCAGCCTTGGTGGGTTTGCTCTGTTGTTATTACCCTGCCATTGAGCATACACTTTCGCAGGTTGAGTTGCGAACAGCCTGTTTATTCGTCTGGCTTCATTGTCTCTAGTGTATCTCTTTAGGGGGCTAGCCAAGGCTTGGAGCCTTTGTTTGGCAGTTTCGAGTGCTTCAGGTATGGGTATCTGGTTGTACTTCTTGGGTACTGGTCTTTTCATTGCACCTTTCTGGGCCCCTGTCAATTGACTCACTTCTCTCCGTGCCACCTTGATTTTTACCTCCAACCTTCGTTTCCATGGTGGGTCATGTTTCTCATGGTTCCCATGGTTGCTCTTATAGCCAAGCATCTCCAGGATCACTGCTGCTGAAGTGTATATCAGCTCATTGGTCTCGGTGATTGTTGTGGTAGGGATCGCTGTCAGTGCTGCATTCACATTGTCCAGGAGACTTTCAGATGGTGCTTCACTTGGTCTTGGTAATCGCTGCCGGGGTTGCCTTGTGTTTAGTCTCGCCATGATCTTATCTTTCAGGTCCTTCGCTGCCTTGCTCAGCGTTATTGGGGCTTGGTACCCAATCTCTGGAGGGGCAGGTTGTGTAAGCTCCCCTCTGACCTGGCGTCCTGGTTCCCCCATGCAGGTATTCACCTTGCATTCGTCAATCTCAAGTTGTGATAGCAGTTGCCGTTTGTGGATGTTGGAACACTGTGCTACTAGTTGTTTAGCTGTCAACTGTGACTGTGGGTTTCGAAGTAACCATTGTGCCCACATTCTGTCAGAGGTTTCTTCCTGTTAAAGAGACCTTTTACTTTCCACAGTCACCTGGTGCCTGTTCAGGACAGGGTATTGGATCCAAGAAAAGTTATGTTGCACTCTGTTGGTTTCCATAGTGCATAAATAATTAGTGTTATTTCATTGGCTTTGTATTAATTGTGCAAATTTGGAATAAATTGATTTGTATTGTTGAAGTGCCTTGATGACATTTGTCGTGATTTGGTTCTATATAGATAAAGCTGAATTGAACTGAATTGAATGTGAGACAGTAATTATCTTTTCTTCATTTGATGTTTTAGTCAATGATTACCTTCATGTGGACATTTTAACACATTTTGGGATTTTACCAGTTTTTTTTGTTATTTTACCAGTCCAGAACTCTGAGACAGCACTGATTAAGGTCTGAAATGATCTTCATCTGAATGTTGACTTAGGTAAAATATTGGTTCTGGTTTGTCTGGAGCTTAGTTCAAACTAACAGTTGACCAGGAAATACTTCTGGATAAACTGGAAGTTATCAGGAGCAATTCTCATTCGGCTCAGATTACATCTGGAAGGTGGGTCTTTGCTGTTTCCATGACAATTATAAACCTGAGCTTATCATCATGACATGGGGAGTCCCTCAGGGCTTGATTCTTGGACCTTTGTTGTTCAACCTCTATGTACTTTCTCTCAATCTACATTAATGTGGGTGTGTGTTTTTTATAAGCCAAAACTGTTTAAGAAGAATGAAAACACCGCTACCAAAATACCATCTGAAACAAGTTAAACCAGAGCTGAAATTAAGCCTAACAAAGCTCTGGCGGGACCAGCTGTTGCTCAGCCTGCTGCTCAGGGGTTAGATGTGTGGCGGTCGGGCAAGTCAACTGGCTTCGCAGGCTGATTGACCAAGCAGACTTCTTCTTTGACAACTCCAGAAAATGATCTGCTGTGGATCACAGCTCCTTCAACTGATCCAGGGGCTGTGGCATTGTCGGAGAAACCTTTGCAGTGGGACAACCTTTTTCAAATATAATTTTGGTGGCAAAAGCATAAATGACCACTGCATTAAGCCAACTCAGTTAGTCTTCCCGGACCCTTCCAGACCAACCCACAACTGGTCATGGTGGTCTTTAGAGCTAAACAGTGGGTAAAATGATGACTGTTAATTACCTGTCAATCAAATGATCACATCCCTATTTATACTTTTATTAGTTGCTTTATGCAATTTAGCCTGATAAAGTACCTAAAAATGTCCCCCTTACAGATGTCATGGATGTGAACTCTAACTATGGACATCAAAACTGCTTTTGTACCACACTGGGCTATAATCATAGCCCCTGACATGCTCATTGGGGTATGATTATAAAAACAAAAGACGGTTCTGTTGGTTAGGGGTGGTTTTACAGGCCCCAACTGTTGGCACTTCTCTTTCAGAAACCTTTGGGAACTTTATGAGACAGAGGTAACCATCTGCTCCAATCATGTTGATCTTGCTCTTCTAGTTTACTTTTTGTGCTTTTGTGGTGTTTTTAAAAATGCTCCAGAACCAGTGGGTATAGAATGATTATGACACCACAGTGAGTCACTGGGACCTATCAGGTCCTATTCTGTAACAGAGACAACATCTGAAAGAACAAGGAGGTGGTTGATTGCTTTATCTCATAGCCCTACTGACAGAAACCCACCTAAAAGAAACTCTGCAGTGCATTTAAAGCAGAAGCGCAACATGACTGTGTGGTAACGGGTGAATCGATAGCACAAAAAGTTTCTACATAGTTAAAGAACATTTACCATATCTGAGATTACGCCAGCTATGTCATGAGCTGGCTACGGTTTAAAAAAACAGGAAGAGTCAAAACTGGGGCTTGTGGAGGCTGTGATTTTATTGGAGTCTGGATGAACTCACTGAGTGTGCAGAAGAACAAGGAAAATTCTGGACTCTTTGAGCACCAACGTCTTACTTTGCCCATCCCAGGGGTGTCCATCTTGGATCCAGCCCGGAGCAAGCATGGTGGGACGGCTGGCGGTGACAGCTGCAGGGCACCGCTGAAGCCCCCGGTGTACACCAGCTGCCCCGGCACCACCGTGGGCGGGTAGCAGGGACCCTGCTGGGACTTCTTTCTGCGGGACAGACTGAATTTCTGCGCTGTCCTGAAGAAATAAAGCAACAAGACACGACGAAACAACCATAAATGTTGCTCTGAAGGTGGAAAGCTGACACAACACTCACAATAAAACTAAGGAATCTCGGTGAAACCTCGCCAGTTGGTCAGATTGCCCTCCATCATGACCCGAAACATCTTCAATCATCACCAGAATCTCCTCCATCGTGACCAAGAATCTCCCCGTCATGACCAGAACGCTGTCCATCATCAGCAGAAACACTTCATTATGACCAAAACCCAGTGCCATCATCACTAGATCTCAGTCATCATCTCCTAGATAATGACCAGAAACAACTTTCATCGTGACCAGATTTTTATCACCAAAATCTTGATCATTATCATAATGCCCTCCATCATTACTAGAACCCCCTCCACCATGACCAGAATGCTCTGAATCATCACCAGAACACCCTTTATCATTACTAGAACCCCCTTCCATGACCAGAAACCCCTTTCATAATCACAAGAACACCCCCCATCATCAGAAGAACCTCCCCATCATGACCAGAATTCCCTCCGTCATGACCAGAACCCAGAACAGTTCATCATCCATATCACTCACATCCTGACTTTTTTCATGCTCCACCTGTTTTTATAAGTGACCACCACCTGTACTAAGAATCCTCCTCATCCCTCCATCCTCCACAGTCAACCAGTTCTATCAAAGGCCATATACACACACATATACACACACCCACACACACACACACACACACACATATATATATATATATATATATATATATATATATATATATATATATATATATTCAATTTTATTTATATAGCGTCTATTACGTCTATTTAAAGATACAAAAATTTGTACACAGTGTACACAAAATGTGCTGGACACATACTTGCTGCTATCTGGAATTGTGACCCAGTCAAAATATTCTGGCACAGTATCATTGACACCCTCTCCCAATGTCTTGATTGCTGCATCCCGCTGTTACCCTCACTCTGCCTCCTGGGAGATTTTTCACTGGATAACAGTTCCAACAGAATCCTTTCTATTGCCCTAATCATTGCCAAGAAAACAATCCTCATGAACTGGAAAACCAAAAACTCCATCAATGTCATCCTCTGGGAAAACTTACTAACAGATTTTATTTCAATGGAACAACTATCAGCCTCAATCAAAAAACAAACTATAAAGTTTGACCAAGTATGGAAAAAACTTATTTTATCCTTGAATTCAAGACACACAAATCTTCCCTCAAATGATCCTCGATAAATAATTGGATTTTGCCATTTCTATTTGAAAAAAAATAAAATAAAATAAAAATAAATTTAATAAAAGGGAGAAAAAAAAAGAGGGAAATAAATTTTTTTCTTCTCTTTCAAATCATTGGCTACCCTGCCGCCCTGGGCTGCGGTGCTGCCCGTGCCGGGGGGTGGGTGCGGGGTCACATATCCACAGTAACAATGACTGATAGGGCCTGCTGGGCCCTGGGGACTAGGGTTGTCGGTAGCCCGTCCGGTGCTATACGTTGAGTACAGGCAGAGGGCTAGATGGGGGGGGGGGGGCGGTCAGCTCCCGGATGTGGCGTGGGGGCGGGGATCGGGTTGTCCGCCGCCGTCGTGGCTCCCTGGTCGGTGCGGCCCTGTGCGGATCTGGCCGGGGGCCTCGCTGGGGCCGGCCCTGGAGTCCGGCCTGTGGCTGGGGGCGTGTGTCGATGTGTGTCTCGCGATGCTCGTGCCCCTTTGTGGGGGGAGTTCCTGATGGTGGGGCGTGGCTGGCTGCCTGGCTCCTGTGACTGCCTGGGGCTCGCAAGTGATGCGCCCCTGGTCCTGGTTACCTGCCTCCCCACCACCCCCTCTCTCATATTTATATAAAAAAAAAAAAAACAGATATGTATAAATGTATGTATGTATGTGTATGTATATACACATACATACATACATACACAAAAAAAATATTAAAGTAATTATTAAAAAAAAAAAAAAACATGACAAGAAGAGCTGGCGCCTGTGGGGGACATCCACCCTGCAAATACCAGTTTCTCAATGCTTTTAATGCACCACAACCATATATAGATGAATATATATATACACAATAGAGAGCACTGGTATGTGTAGGGAGTGCTCACCATACATGTACCAGCTGCTGTTTTTAATGCACCCAAACACATTAACAAAGGAACGGAGGGAGGAAGGAAAAAAAAAGTGTGTATATATGTATATATATGTATATGGACATATGTAACAAAAAAAAAAAAAAATAAATAAATTTGAGAGAACAAGGGGCCAGGTGGGGTGAGGGGGTAACATGAGGGACTACCAGGGGAGCATGTGCTGGACGGCCCCGGCAGATCACTGGGTGCCTGGGGGTCCGGCCTGCGCTCCTACTGTCTGGGTCTTGTCCTGCGGGGGAGGTGCCTGGGTCTCGGGGGGGCTGGGGCTACTCCTTGGCTGCGACGCCTGGTACCGGGGACGGCTGCTGGGGGGGGCCCCCTGGTTGGAAATAGTGTGGTGGCAGATCGCTGTCCGGGTGTGCCCGGATGTGTTGGCGGGCTCCTTTTCCCTGGCCTGGCGTGGCCTCTGGGCGTCAGCTGTGTTCTCCCCCTGTTCCTGTTCCTCCGCCTTGGCTCTGTATGTTGGCGACTGTGGGTGGTGGCTGTCTCGGTCCCCCGGGGCTGCTTGCTCTGCCCGTGTTTCCTCTGTCCGCCTTCTCTCCCGTCTCACCGACTATCCCCCGTATTTTTGTATATGTATGTATTTATATGCACAAATAAGTATGAGTATGTAGGTATTTCCGTATATATGTGGGTTTCTATGTTGTTGGTGTGTGTGTACACGTGTGGATGTGTATGTGTGTGTGTGTGTGAGTGTGTGTGCGTGTACACATGTGTGTACGTGTGTGTGTGTGTGTGTGTGTACACATGGGGAAGTGTGTGTGAGTGTGTGTGTGTGTGTGTGTGTGTGTACACATGTGGATGTGTGTGTGTGTGTGTGTGTGTGTACACATGTGGATGTGTGTGTGTGTGTGTGTGTGTACACACATGTGGATGTGTGTGTGTGTGTGTGTGTGCGTGTGTGCGTACACATGTGGATGTGTGAGTGTGTGTATGTGTGTGTGTGTGTGTGTACACATGTGGATGTGTGTGTGTATGAGTGTGTGTACACATGTGGATGTGTGTATGTGTGTGTGTGTATGTATGTATGCATGTATATAGATATATATATGTATGCACTAGGTGTGTATATGTTAATGTGTATATGTAGATGCAGTTCTATATGTGTATTTATTGATGTATGGTTATATATATATATATATATATATATATATATATACAAGATACTTGAGTGGAGCGTCAACTGTCTGACCACTTGTTTACGGGCCCCTCATGGAACTCCCTCTTCTCCTCCCACCGGCATAGCTGAAACCTACCCCAACCTTTCAGCAGTCCCTCCTCAGTACCATAACCTCAAGGAAGTGTTTAATCGGGATCGCGCCAGTTCGCTTCCCCCTCATCGGTCATTTGACTGTGCAATTGACCTGCTCCCAGGTACCACACCACCCTGGGGGCGGTTGTATTCCCTTTCGGAACCTGAACGAGCGGCTATGGACACATACATCAAGAACTCTCTAGCTGCTGGAATTATTCGTCCGTCGTCTTCGCCTGCTGGGGCGGGGTTTTTTTTCATTGAGAAGAAGGATGGTTCTCTACGCCCTTGCATTGATTATAGAGGACTCAATGACATCACAGTCCGAAATAGATATCAACTGCAGCAGGCTACTATTTTCACTAAGTTGGATCTCCGCAATGCCTATCATCTGGTTCGGATCAGAGAAGGGGATGAGTGGAAGACTGCGTTTAACACACCTACAGGTCATTATGAATATCTGGTCATGCCTTTCGGTTTAACCAATGCTCCAGCTGTTTTCCAGGGGATGGTGAACGAGGTTCTTCGGGACATGCTCAACACTTATGTTTTCGTCTATCTGGATGATATCCTTATTTTTTCTCGGACTTTGGCAGAGCATGAGCTTCATGTCAGGTCAGTCCTCCGACGTTTGTTACAACACCAGTTATTTGTCAAAGCGGAGAAGTGCGAGTTCCACAGTTCCAAAGTCTCCTTTCTGGGTTTCATCATCTCATCAGGTGGTTATGAGATGGATCCGGCAAAGATCTCAGCAGTCAAGGACTGGCCACGGCCGGAAACCCGCAAACAATTGCAACGCTTCCTGGGTTTTGCCAATTTTTATCGGCGGATACAATACCATCACGGCACCACTCCATGCCTTGACATCTGTCAAGTCTCTTTTTCGGTGGTCCCCTGCAGCGGAAGAGGCTTTCTCTACCCTCAAACACCGTTTTGTCTCTGCCCCTGTTCTTCGCATGCCGGATCCTCAGCTACAGTTCATTGTGGAGGTGGATGCCTCTGCATCGGGGGTGGGGGCCATTCTGTCGCAACGGTATTCTGATGATTCTCGTGTTCGCCCCTGTGCCTTTTATTCTAGGCTACTGTCCCCAGCGGAGAGGAACTACACCATAGGGGACAGGGAGCTCCTGGCGGTTAAAGTAGCCTTAGAGGAGTGGCGACACTGGCTGGAGGGTGCGTCACAACCTTTCCTTGTTTGGACTGACCACAGGAACCTGGAATATTTGAAGTCTGCCAAAAGACTCAACCCTCGCCAAGCCAGGTGGGCCTTGTTTTTTAATCGATTTAACTTCTCTTTGGCGTATCGACCAGGCACCAAGAACGTCAAGCCGGATGCCCTGTCCAGGCAAAGGGATTCTCCGGTGCCATGTGAGACTGAGTCAGAGGACTACATTCTGCCTCCTTCCGTCAGGTTGTGTGCTGCCAATGTCAAGGTAGAGGAGGAGGTGTTGCGTGTTCAACCAGTTGCTGCGCAAGCAATTGTCCTACAGGGAGACTCTACGTGCCTCCACACCTGCGGTCCAAAGTTTTAGTTCTGTGTCATTCCTCCAAGTTTGCGTGTTATCCAGGGGTGTCCCGTACTGTCCATCTAGTGGCTCAGCGTTTTTGGTGGCCCCTGTTCCAGAAGGACGTCCGCCAGTTTGTTGCGGCGTGCCCAGTGTGCTCCTGTGCCAAGACTTCCCGCCGTCGCCCCGCTGGTCTCCTTCACCCATTGTCCATTCCCCGTCGCCCTTGGTCCCACGTCTCTATGGACTTTGTTACAGGTCTTCCGCCCTCAGATGGAAAGAGGGTGGTGCTGACTATCGTGGACAGGTTCTCCAAGATGACTCATTTTGTGGCATTAAACAAGCTGCCCACGGCCAAGGAGATGGGAGATATTGTGAGTACACATGTTTTTCGACTGCATGGATTGCCTCAGGACATTGTTTCTGACCGTGGACCCCAATTCACTTCCCGCTGCTGGTCTGAGTTTTGTAGGCTCCTGGGGATTCAGATCAGCCTATCCTCCGGGTTTCATCCCCAGTCGGATGGTCAGACTGAGCGGCTCAACCAGGTGTTGGAGACGGGCCTGCGCTGCCTGTGCTCTGGAAACCCATCCTCCTGGGCTCGACATCTGACTTGGATCGAATATGCCCACAACTCCTTACCGTCCTCTGCCACCGGTCTGTCCCCTTTCCAAGTTGTTTATGGTTACCAGCCTCCGATGTTTTCCCCTCAGGAAGACGCTGCTGCAGTTCCGTCGGCTTGGGCGTCAGCACGTCGCTGTCATCGGATGTGGCGGCGGGCTCGGTGCATGCTTCTGCGGACAGCTCAACGGTATGCCCGGACGGCTAACCACCATCGTTCGGAGGCCCCTGTATACACGGTGGGTGACAAGGTATGGCTCTCCGCGAAGGACTTGCCCCTTCGGGTGGACAACCGGAAGCTTGCACCCCGTTTTGTGGGTCCCTTCCCCATTTCCAAGGTTATAAACCCAGTTGCAGTTCGCCTCCAGTTACCTCCTTCTCTCAGGGTCCATCCTGAGACATAGGCACCACACTGCACCACCACTGTCTCGTCTCTCTCTTTCTCGCTTTCTATTTCCTTTTCTGATTTGATCACATACTACATCCGGTGAGTTTGGCCCTCTCTGGCAGAATTTAGTTACTTATTTATTTATTTTTACTTTTTTTTATTTTATTTTTTCTCTTTCTTTTATTTTTGTTTTTTGTTTTGTACTTCACTCTACTTAGGGATTAATAAAAGAAATAATTAGACTGTCATTAGGGCCGGTGAAGGGTACACATCTGCACACACACTGCACACACACACACACAAAAAAACCTTGATTACAGATTAAAATGCATATATATATTTCTTTGGGTCTTACCGATTTGGTATCAACCAATAATATATGTGCAAACAAGGGGGGGAAAAAAAAAAAAAAAAAAAAGAAACAGAGGAGTTACTGCCATGTGGGTGGTGAAACGTGAACGTTTTAATCAGTCGCTATCACCAGTTGTCTTCCTATGGATGTATTGAAACCCTGTGAGCAGGAGCAATGTGGGTTCATAGTGTGTATTGCTCTGATGTGTACTGCACATCTCAGAATACACAACATTGCACATATACAATGAGTACTTCTTTGAAGATTCTTTCGGGGAAGTACTCATTGTATATGTGCAATCCGAAGGCCATTTAGAAATAGAGAGGATTATATGAAAAGTCTGCAGTTGTTTACCTATTCTTTTGTTGTAGTGAAAATATCATCAAAATAAATTTACAGTCTGTGCTTATACCTCCGCTAATCCAAATATTGAGCAGAGGAGCGCATTTTAAGTACTGGGATCACAGTACAGAACTGCTCCGATTCAGTCGAAAGGTGAAAATCACACCAAGGCAGTACTATCCAATTTAAAACAATGTCCAATAAATTAATAAACAGCAATGCAGGCTGATTTGCATCTACTTTACAAACACAATTGATGTTTTTGCTCTCTGTGAGGGATGCTCCTTAGTAGGTTTTGCTCCTCTCTTTACTTATAATAATTTAATTGAGCATATTTTATCAGCCAAAATAATGAGGTTTTTTGAAAGACTAGGACATCAGACCAACTTATTCAGCTCAATCTCTGCAAGACTTATCAGGCTTAATAAATGAAGTTTTCAGAGACCAAGACGATTGATGTTGGAAATAAATAACTCACTTGGAATTAAAAAAAAAAAAAAATAAATAAATATATATATATAGATTTTTTTTTTTTTTTCCCCTCTCTTGTCAGTGTGGACATCGTGCACACGCTGTATGTACGATGCACACCGAAATTAGTCTCTGCTTTTAACCCATCAACTAGTTTCACTAGTGAGCAGTTGGGGGAGCAATTGGGAGTTAAGGGCCTTGCTCAGGGGCCCCCAGTGATTTACCATTGTGGGCAGCCCTGGGCTTGAACCTGGGTCCTCCACGCCCAAGCCCACCACTGTAACCACTAGGCCACCACTTCCCTTCCCATATATATATATATATGAATGCAACTTAATATTAGTATACTCAGATATGTACAAGCAGTTAAAGATACTAAGTAGTTAATACTGCTAATTCACTCTCCAGATCAACCAGAAGGGTAGACCGCCCTGGGACTTTCAAAAGCACCCTAGAACCTTCCAAAACACCCCATAACCTTCCACACAACCCTAGAGCCTTTACAGCCACCACAGAAGCTTCCAGAACATCAACCTTACAGATCATCCCAGAAAATTACAGACAACCTCAAAATCTTTCACTTTCAATCTTTCACATCACTGACAAAGGTTTAAGGACTACCCTAAAACTTTCCAGAGCACCCAAATCTTCCATGTCAACGGAGACCTTCGAGACCACCCCACAAGCTTCTAGACAACCACAGAACCTTTAAGACTGCCCCAGAACCTTTCGGAACACCAGAGATCATTTCAGACACAGCAGATAATCCCAGTACCTTTTAGACAATCCCAGAGCCTGAACAACCACCCCAGAACCTTCTAGATTGACCCAGAGCCTTCCAGACCACCCAGAAACTTCAAGACATCCCAGAGTCTTCCAGAAAACCTCAAGATCTTCCATATCAATGGAGGCCCACACCACAACATTTCAAACAACCTCAGAACCTTTTACGACTTCCCCAAAACATTGCAGATTAAATCAGAATCGTCCAGATAATCCCAGAAGCTTTCAGACAACCCCCAAATCTTCCACATCACTGCAGAATCTTTAACACCACCCAACAACCATCCACACAACCTTTGGGCTTTTAAGACTTTCCCAGCACCTTCCAGGATGAACCATAACCTTCCACGTCACCCCAGAACCTTTTGTCAACCCTAAAGCCTTACATATAACCCCAAAACCTTTGACACCACCCTACAACCTTCCTGGCAACCAAGGAGCCCTTAAGACGTCCCTTCTGCATTGACCCAGAACCTTCCAGACTACTCCAGAGCCTGAACAACCACCCCAGAACCTTCTCGATTAGACCAAAGCCTTTCAGACCACCCTAGAACCTTCAAGACCACCTCCAATCATATAAGCCATTGTACATTTATATGTGATTTCAATCAGTTACAAGACAAGTTTGTTTATATTATAATTCAGCAACAAGGCAATTGAAGGTGATAAAACTCAGTAGCTCAGTGTGGGGTTTTATGTGAATAAATGTGTCAAATGCAGGATAATGAGCTGAACGTTTAAGTGCTGGAAGCTTTTTGAAGTCAATAAATGTCTGATCTGCAGGAGATCATCGGGAATCAAATATGGACGTCAAATCATTCATAACAAGATTTAAAACCAAATCAAAGCCATGAGAACTTCCAGGAGCTCCAAGCAGCATCTAAAAGCCATGTTACTGGAGTTCAGCTCCAGAGGAGGAACTGTGGAGACAAACAGCTCCTGGAGCTAAGAGACTCGCAAAGCCGTTTTACTTTACAACCGCTTTACAACAAACTCTGCTGGACCGACAGATTCATGAACTTGGTTTTGTGTTTCTATAAACAGGCTCGAACCGCTTCACTTCCTCCGACCCTCCAGAAACTATAAAACTATCACTGACTTTTGATGGAAAACATGGAAACTTTTCTACTCACGCTTCATTCCAGTCCATCATCAGCTCGTCGCTCTTCTACCACTCTTCTTCTTGAACTCATTTGCCATTGTGGAGACTCAACCAAGAAACCACGGCTGACAGGGAAATGTCACTGAAGATAATAGTTCCCAGAATGCAACAGCTCAATGGACCAACATCTTCCACATAATGGAAGCCCCCTGAGATCTAAGACTGATTTAAACACAAACCCAAACCTGCACATGGGTCAGTGCGTGCTAAACCATCAATAAATCAAGCACAGTGGAGAGCTCCAGATGTTCTGAAATGAGGCTTGTTTAAAACAATGTTTGGATCCTGGTTCCAGAAGGATTTTGAGATCCTCATGAGGTTCAGGAGATGCTGTCTCCTGGTTCTTCAACAAATAACAGAAATGAATGAACTCAGGAGGGTCCATTTTCAAAATAAAAGTCCTGAGGTAAAGGAAGCAGAGGTTTGATCAGCTTTGGCTTATTTTTCTAGTTAGCTGATTTCAGAACCTCTGAGCAGAGTTCGGAGGAGTAACTGCTTTCTCGAAGAGTCAACTGTTGATCAGTCCATCAGTTTTTATGTCAACTCTGTCCAGAAGAGTTCAGGAGCTTCTGACCACAAACATCCATCTGAATTCATCGAAGTTGTCCATCCAACAATCCATCAAACATCCTGCAGGTCTATATTCATCTCTGACAAAACAGCTTCCTTCCATCTTTTATCCCTCCTTTCGTCCTAAACAACCATCTTTCCCAATTGGCCTCATACCTCTCCCTTTCTTTCATCATGCCTTCTTTCTCTCCCCTCTGATTCCATCCTTTACTCTCAGCTTCTCTTCTTCCGTAATTATCTTTCCTTTCTTTCCATTCGCATCCTCATCCCTCCTGCAGCTCTTCTGTCTGTTCCTGTCGTCTGTATCGCAATGCTGTTCCATTCCCTCCCTCCCTCTTCTTCCCGCCTCCCTCCCTCTCCTCCCCCCTCCTCCCCTAGTAGAGAGACAGAGATAGAGCGATAAAAGGAAGCAGCAGCAGAGTTGAAGGACTCCAACAAAGGTGGAACGAAGCCTTTGGATTCTGCTGTTGTTGCCGGGAATCAGAGACGAAGACCCACCCCCTCCTCTTGCTCTGTCTGCCTGCATTTCTCACCTTCCCTCCTGGCTCTCCCCTCTGTTTTCTCACAACCCCGCCCTCTTGCTGCTGACGCACACGCACACGCGCACGCACGCGCGCGCACACACACACACACACACACAAACACTTAGTTAAACATTTTTTTTCTGCCCTTGTTTGCACATATATTATTGGTTGATACCAAATTGGTAGGAGCCAAAAGATATATATATATCCATTTTAATCTGTAATCAAGGTTTTTTTTTGTGTGTGCAGTGTGTGTGTGCAAGTGTGTGCAAATGTGTACCCTTCACCGGCCCCAAAGACAGTCTAACTATTTCTTTTATTGATCCCTAGGTAGGACGAAGAAAAAGAAAAAGAAAAAAAAAATAAGTAAATAAGTAACTAAATTGTGCCAAAGAGGGCTAAAATCACCGGGTGTGGTATGTGAACAGACTAGAAATAGAAAGAGAAAGAAAGAAAGATGAGACAGTGGTGGTACAGTCTGGTGTCTGTGTGTTAATGTGTGTTAAAAAGAATTTATAACGTGTTTAAAGAATAAAGGTGGACACAGGACAATAAGGTGTTTTAAGCAAAAAGAAAACAGAGGAAAGGGGAGGAGCTTTCTATTCTCTATTACATACCTGAGTGTTTGGGGGTGTAGGGGCAGTATTTAAAAAGTTATCTATATAATAATATGCATCAAAGTATTTAAGTACTCATGCATGTTCATATATATACATATAGGGATAAGGAGACATATATGCAGTTAACTAATACATATTCATATACATTGTAAGAAGAGAAAGCAACAAAATAGATAAATAAATAATATATACATCCACACGCGCGCGCACACACACACACACACACACACACACACACACACACACACACACACACACACACACACACACACACATACATAACAAAGATCAATGTGTGAACATCTAAGCATCTTGCTGTGCATGTATGTAAGATACCTGTGCACCAGTAGGCAGTTATCCATACATATAAATATACACTGATACAATCATGTGCACATGTGCTTTTTAGATACACGTATATATTTATAAATAACTATTAAAATAATATACCTACACATATCTTTGGATCACTGCATATATATATATCTGTATACATATACACACATACACACACATATACATACTTATATACACACATATATACATACATAGACACACATACCTATCCATACATCTATCCATATATATACACATACACACACCAATACATAGGAATATGCCTACTAATACATACACATATATATACATGTGTATATATATATATATATATATATACATACATACATATATACATACATATATACATATACACACATATATATATATATATATATATATATATATATATATATATATATATATATATATATATATATATATATACCCGATCCCCGCCCCCGCGCCAGGCCCCATCAGTCATTGTTACTGTGGATATGTGACCCCGCACCCACCCCCCGGCACGGGCAGCACCGCAGCCCAGGGCAGCAGGGTAGCCAATGATTTGAAAGAGAAGAAAAAAAAGAAATTATCAGACTATCAAGGCAAGGAAGACCAGAGCACAACACCAATAACGATAACAATCACCAAGGTTTTTTTTTTTTGTTGTTTTTTTTGCCCCACCCCCCACTTTTGGTAGTAGTTCAGCGGATTTTCAGGCTAATAGTCAGTCTGCCAATTTCTAGTCAAGGGTAATGAGGAGTGAGCTGGGAGTTGGGGAGGTTGTTTACTTATGAATTAGTCCTTTTTTATATGTATTTTATTTCCCTCTTTTTTTTCTCCCTTTTATTAAATTAATTTATTTATTTATTTTTTATTTTATTTTATTTTTTTTCAAATAGAAATGGCAAAATCCAATTATTTATCGAGGATCATTTGAGGGAAGATGTGTGTGTCATGAATTCAATTCATTCCATACTTGCTCAAACTTTGAAGTTTGTTTTTTAATTGAAGATAGTTGTTCCATCCATCCATCCATCTTCTTCCGCTTATCCGGGGCCGGGTCGCGGGGGCAGAAGTCTAAGCAGGGATGCCCAGACCTCCCTCACCCCAGACACTTCCTCCAGCTCTTCCGGGGGAATCCCGAGGCGTTCCCAAGCCAGCCGAGAGACATAGTCCCTCCAGCGTGTCCTGGGTTTTCCCCGGGGTCTCCTCCCGGTGGGACATGCCTGGAACACGTCTCTAGGGAGGCGTCCAGGAGGCATCCTATACAGATGCCCCAGCCACCTCAGTTGACTCCTCTCAATGTGAAGGAGCAGCGGCTCGACCCCGAGCTCCTCCCGAATGACTGAGCTTCTCACCCTATCTCTAAGGGAGCGCCCAGCCACCCTGCGGAGGAAACTCATTTCGGCCGCTTGTATCCGTGATCTTGTCCTTTCGGTCAATACCCAAAGTTCATGGCCATAGGTGAGGGTGGGAGCGTAGATTGACCGGTAAATTGAAAGCTTTGCCTTACGACTCAGCTCCTTCTTCACCACCACAGTTCGGTACAACGACTGCATAACTGCAGACGCTGCACCAATCCGTCTGTCAATCTCACGCTCCATCTTTCCCTCACTCGTGAACAAGATCCCGAGATACTTAAACTCCTCCACTTGAGGCAGGACCTCTCCACCTACCCGGAGAGGGCAAGCCACCTTTTTCCGGTCGAGAACCATGGCCTCGGATTTAGAGGTGCTGATTCTCATCCCAGCCGCTTCGCACTCGGTTGCAAACCGTCCCAGCGCATGCTGTAGGTCCTGGCTCGATGAAGCCAACAAGACGACATCATCCGCAAAAAGCAGAGATGAAATCTTGTGGTTCCCAAACTGGACCCCCTCCGGTGCCTGGCTACGCCTAGAAATCCTGTCCATAAAAATTATGAACAGGATCGGTGACAGAGGGCAGCCCTGCCGGAGTCCAACATGCACTGGAAACAGATCTGACTTATTTCCGGCAATGCGAACCAAACTCCTGCTCCGGTCGTACAGAGACCGAACAGCCCATAGCAAAGGGCCCCGGACCCCATACTCACGGAGCACCTCCCACAAGATACCACGAGGGACACGGTCAAATGCTTTCTCCAGATCCACAAAACACATGTAGACTGGTTGGGCATACTCCCATGAACCCTCCAGCACCCTGCAGAGGGTATAGAGCTGGTCCAGTGTTCCACGACCAGGACGAAAACCGCATTGTTCCTCCTGAATCCGAGGTTCGACTATCGGCCGAATTCTCCTCTCCAGTATCCTGGAGTAGACTTTCCCAGGGAGGCTGAGAAGTGTGATCCCCCTATAGTTGGAACACAGTCTCCGGTCCCCCTTTTTAAACAGAGGGACCACCACCCCAGTTTGCCACTCCAGTGGTACTGTCCTCGTCCTCCATGCAATGTTGTAGATGCGTGTCAACCAAGACAGACCCACAACATCCAGACACTTGAGGTACTCAGGGCGAATCTCATCCACCCCCGGTGCCTTGCCACCAAGGAGTTTACAGACTACCTCAGTGACTTCAGCTTGGGTGATGGAAGAGTCCACCGTACAGTCCCCAGCCTCTGCTTCCTCAGCGGAAGGCATGTCGGTGGGATTGAGGAGATCCTCAAAGTATTCCTTCCACCGTCCGACAATATCCCCAGTTGCGGTCAGCAGCCCTCCACCCACACCATAAATGGTGTTGGCGGGGTACTGCTTCCCCCTTCTGAGGCGCCGGACGGTTTGCCAGAATCTCTTCGGTGCCGACCGATAGTCCTCCTCCATGGCCTCACCGAACTTCTCCCAGACTCGAGTTTTTGCTTCCCGGACCGCCCGAGCTGCGGCCTGCTTGGCCTGTCGGTACCTGTCGGCTGTGTCACGAGTCCGACGGGCCAACAAGGCCCGATAGGACTCCTTCTTCAACCTGACGGCATCCTTTACTTCCGGTGTCCACCACCGGGTTCGGGGATTACCGCCACGACAGGCACCTGAGACCCTCCGACCACAACTTTGAGCTGCCGCGGTAACAATGGAGGCAGAGAACATGGTCCACTCTGACTCAATGTCCCCAGCCTCCCTCGGAATCCGGGAAAAGCTCTCCCGGAGGTGTGAGTTGAATACCTCCCTGACCGAGGGCTCGGCCAGACGTTCCCAACAGACCCTCACAATACGTTTGGGCCTGCCCGGTCTGTCCCGCTTCCTCCTCTGCCAGCGCATCCAACTCACCACCAGGTGGTGATCAGTTGACAGCTCAGCCCCTCTCTTCACCCGAGTGTCCAAGACATGCAGCCGGAGGTCAGATGAAACAACAACAAAGTCGATCATTGACCTCCTGCCTAAGGTGTCCTGGTGCCACGTGCACTGAACGAACACCCTTATGCTCAAACATGGTGTTTGTTATGGACAGACTGTGACTAGCACAGAAGTCCAATAACAGAACACCACTCGGGTTCAGATCGGGGAGGCCGTTCCTCCCAATCACCCCTCTCCAGGTTTTACTGTCATTGCCCACGTGGGCATTGAAGTCCCCCAGTAGAACAATGGAGTCCCCAGTTGGAGCACTATCAAGTACCCCTTCCACAGACTCCAAAAAGGCCAGGTACTCTGTACTGTTGTTTGGCCCGTAGACACAAACAACAGTAAGGAACCTTTCCCCGACCCGAAGGCGCAAGGAAGCAACCCTCTCGTTCACCGGGGTAAACTCCAACACATTGCGGCTGAGCTGGGGGGCTATAAGCAGGCCCACACCAGCCCGTCGCCGCTCACCGTGGGCAACTCCAGAATAGTGGAGTGTCCAGCCCCTCTGAAGGAGCTGGGTTCCAGAGCCCAGGCTGTGCGTAGAGGTGAGCCCAACTATCTCTAGTCGGTATCTCTCAACCTCCTGCACAAGCTCCGGCTCCTTCCCCCCCAGCGAGGTGACATTCCATGTCCCCATTGCTAGGGTTTTGGTCCAGGGATTGAGCCGCCGAGGCACCGCGCCACGACCGCTGCCCAAACCACAT
>CM026209.1:26120425-26180425 GCA_014839995.1 Xenentodon cancila | reverse complement strand
TACTTATTTGTGCATATAAATACATACATATACAAAAATATGATAACAATGATCACAATAATAACAATGACAACAACAAATCATTTACATATCTCCTTCCTTTGAATAATTATTCTAAACTATATTAAAGTAGTTATTCTTACAAATCTCTTGTTGGTTCCCATCGTCACCGGTCAGCGCCCCCATGCTCTCCCGCCCCTAGGCCAACCCATGCCCCCCCCGGAGGCGGCCGCAGCCGACCCAACCAGCAGAGCGGGGCAGAGGAGAAGGTGGCCACCGGCCCCACATCCCCTTCCAAGTCAAACCACCACCGCAAGGAGCCTGACAAGCTCAGGAAGACATGGGTGCGGAATGCCCCCGGATCCCAAGGCAACCCAAGGTGACGTGTCCCCGCCAAGCAAGAATGGTGCCGTCATGGTCCGCCAGTGTCGGCGCAATGCCACACGTCCGGGCAGCCACAGCGGTGACACCAGACTCCCAAGGCCGAACAGCACTGGGCCGGCAGAGGGGGGGGGCTAGGCGTTGAGACGGGAGAGAAGGCGGACAGAGGAAACACGGGCAGAGCAAGCAGCCCCGGGGGACCGGGACAGCCACCACCCGCAGTCGCCAACATACAGAGCCAAGGCGGAGGAACAGGAACAGGGGGGGACACAGCCGACGCCCAGAGGCCACGCGAGGCCAGGGAAAAGGAGCCCGCCAACACATCCGGGCACACCCGGACAGCGTTCAGCCACCACACTATTTCCAACCAGGGGCCCCCCCCCAGCAGCCGTCCCCGGTACCAGGCGTCGCAGCCAAGGAGTAGCCCCAGCCCCCCCGAGACCCAGGCACCTCCCCCGCAGGACGAGACCCAGACAGTAGGAGCGCAGGCCGGACCCCCAGGCACCCAGTGATCTGCCGGGGCCGTCCAGCACATGCTCCCCTGGTAGTCCCTCATGTGACCCCCTCACCCCACCTGGCCCCTTGTTCTCTCAAATTTTTATTTATTTATTTATTTTTTTATTTTTTTTTTTGTTACATATATCTATATACATATATATACATATATACACACTTTTTTTCCCTTCCTCCCTCCGTTCCTTTGTTAATGTATTTGGGTTCATTAAAAAGAGCAGCTGGTACATGTATGGTGAGCACTCCCTACACATCCCAGTGCTCTCTATTGTGTGTATATATATATTCATCTATATATGGTCATGGTGCATTAAAAGCATTGAGAAACTGGTATTTGCAGGGTGGATGTCCCCCGCAGGCCCCAGCTCTTCTTGTCATGTTTGTTTCTATGTTTTTTTTTTTTTTTTTTTTTTTTTAATAATTACTTTAATATTTTTTTTTTATATACGTGCATATACATATATATATATATATATATATATATATATATATACATACATACACATACATACATACACATACATACATACATATCTTTTTTTTTTTTACATATAAATATGAGAGAGGGGGTGGTGGGGAGGCAGGTAACCAGGAGCATCACTTGCAAGCCCCAGGCAGTCACAGGATCCAGGCCGCCAGCCACGCCCCACCATCAGGAGCTTCCCCCACAAAGGGGCACCAGCATCGCAAGAGGGCCGACACACGCCCCCAGCCGCAGGCCGGACACCAGGGCCGGCCCCAGCGAGGCCCCCGGCCAGATCCGCACGGGGCCGCACCGACCTGGGAGCCACGACGGCGGCGCACAACCCGATCCCCGCCCCCGCGCCACATCCGGGAGCCGACCCCGGGCGGCAGGGTAGCCAATGATTTGAAAGAGAAGAAAAAGAAAAAAATTATCAGACTATCAAGGCAAGGAAGACCAGAGTACGACACCAATAATGATAATAATCACCAAGGTTATTTTTTTTATTTGTTTTTTTTATTTTTGCCCCACCCCCCACTTTTGGAAGTAGTTCAGCGGATTTTCAGGCTAGTAGTCAGTCTGCCAATTTCTAGTCAAGGGTAATGAGGAGTGAGCAGTTTATTTATGAATTAGTCCTTTATTTATATGTATTTCATTTCCCCTCCCCCCCCTTTTATTAAATTTATTTATTTATTTATTTTTTATTTTCATCAAAAAAATCGGGATTTTTTCAAATAGGAGTGTATTTACTTGGTGATACCGTGGTATTAGTCATTTGGTAAAAGTCCCACTAGGCCGTCAGAGTTGAGGCAATGATTGGGTTTTTGAAGCAGGGGTGTCTGGTAATGGTGCGGCTTATAAATGGCAAATCAGAGATATTGATGTCTTTACAAAATAATTGTTCTAGCCCTATCCAAGAGCAATCCGATTTATTTGGTTTGATACATTTATAAACATACTGGAGTTTATTTGCAAGATAGTAATGCTGGAAGTTTGGGGCCTCCAGACCACAATTTAATTTATTTTTTTGTAATGTTGATAGTTTAATTCTGGCCTTTTTATTTTTCAAGTAATAATGTGTAATTATTGAATCTAAAGATTTGAACCAGTGGGTTGGAGGCTTGCTGGGAATCATTGAAAAGAGATAATTTACCATGGGAAGTATGGTCATTTTGACTGTAGCAATTCTACCAATAAGATTTATTGGTAAATTCATCCAACGTTTTAGGTTTTCTTCTATCGTTTTCAAGAGTGGATTATAGTTAAGGCCAATTAACTCTGACAGCTTAGGGGGAATGTTAATTCCCAGGTATTTGATGTTGCCGGTGGTGATTGAGAAAGGTGCAGTGTCAGTCGACACATCCCAGCTGTTAGTTCAGTGGTAGTATGGTGGATTTAGACCAGTTAATAGTATAGTCAGAGATATCAGAGAAATGATTAATAAGGTTGATAGTTTGGGGAAGTGATGATGATGGAGTTTGTAGATATAAGAGAATATCATCCACATATAAGCTGATCTTATGGGTTGTATCTCCTGTTCCGATTCCTAAAATTGTGCTGTCTTGTCGTATGGCTGCTGCCAGAGGTTCTATAAAGATGGCAAATAGGGACGGAGAGAGTGGACATCCTTGCCTTGTACCCCTGTGTAGAGTGAACCGCTGTGATATTAATCAGATTGTGTGTGTGATGGATGTTTTCCTTTCCCTTTTCTTAACTTGAAGAAAACTATAAGTGAAAGGAACAGAGAAAAGATGTGAAGTAAGGAGAACAGAAAGACATAAAGACAGAAGATACAACAAAACAATTAAACAAACATACCAAAGCGACAGAATATACATTTTCAATTTGGAGACCAGGGTGCATATTTATGAGTGCAGATAGTTTGTGTAGCCAATGATGATGAGTGATTGGCTGTTTAGAAGAGCCAGGGAGTGATGTTCTGGTCACCAAACATCTGACCGTTAATGTACAGTTTATCCACCGTGACTACTGCCTTTTTCCCTTCTTTTATGAACTGCTTCCTGATCTGGAACAGAACCTTCCTTCTGTTCAGGATCTCCCGCGGGAACTGGTCATTCATGCCGTAGTCGGTTCCTCTCAGGTTCCTCCCCTGGCGTTGGACCTGCTGTTTTTGTTTATTGAATTGAAATTGAATTGACATCTGGAACAGGGATGTTTGGATAGATTGAATCAGAATGAATGTAAGCTAGTGTTAGTTAGCATCATAACCTAGCATAGGCTAAGCTTACTGTGGAGACGGAGCTAACGTGGGCGTGTTCCAGCCAGTGTCCAACTGTGCTTCCTCTGCCCATTTTCCAAATATTAGATGAACCAAAATTTGGGAGCAGTCTCTTCTACCAACATGATGTTGTGAGGTAGGAAAGGCTTCAAAAGCATGGAGCTGTGAGAGGACGACACCTGAGCAACAAATCCAGTGGGGAAATTTCCTGGCTCCTAAATATTCCAGTCACCTGTATTATAAGAACATGGAAGTGTTTGGGAACAAAAGCAACTCAGCCACCAAGTTGTTGGTCACGTAAACTGACGGAGCGAGGTCTCCAACTTTCTGCAGAGCCAATCACTACAGACCTTCAAACTTCATGTGGTCTTCAGATCAGCTCCAGAACAGTGCTCAGAAAGCTTCATGGATGGGTTTCATGACCGAGCATCTGCATCCAAAACAAACATCACCATGTGCAATGTAAAGTGTCAGTGGTGTAAAGCAGTCCCCACTGGACTCTGGAGCAGTGGAGACAGCTTCTCTGGAGTGATGAATGGAGCTTCTCCATCAACCTGATGGACCAGTCTGGGTTTGGTGGTTGCCAGGACAAGAGTACTTTTCTGACTGCATTGTTCCAAGTGTAAAGTTTGGTGGAGGGGAGATTATGGTGTGGGGTTGTTCTTCAGGATCTGGACTTGGCCCCTTAGTTCCAGTGAAAGGAACTCTGAAGGGATGAATTAGAGCGGAGACTGAGAGCCAGGCCTTCTGGTCCATCATCAGTGTGAAATTTAAAATGTCCTTCCTGAAGAATGGTCAAATATTCCCATAAACACTCCTGAACCTTGTGGACAGGCTTCCCAGAAGAGTTGAAGATGTTATAGCTAAAAAAGGGACCAACGTCATATTGAACCCTCTGGATCAGGAATGGGAGGTCACTTAAGTTCATATCCAAGTCAAGGCAGGTGGGACAGTACTTTTGGCCGTATAGTGCATTTGAATTTTCTCCTGGAGTTTCCTTCTGATTTCTTTATGGTTTCCTGAGGCTGTAAGGAGACATCTGTGACATGTTTTATATAAAAGTCCCACACAGATTCAGACAATAGCTCCGGTTTCAAAACATCTGGTTTTAGGGGGTGGAATCAGACATATGACTCCACCCCCTAAAACCAGCTTTGTCCTACTGAATTGTGTTAGCATTTCCTCAGTTATCTCAATGCAGCATGATGCTAATCTGTGGGCGGAGCTAGTGATGTAGGCAGGATAATTCTGTGAACTGAGACTGTGATGTCACAGTTGGTGCAGATCTAAGCGAATCACTGAGTCACAGAGCAAACTTTGCTGGAGGGATGTCGGAGTTTCTAAGCTAATATTGTCTTCAAACACCCAAATACATGTTCTCCAACACAGAAGTGATTTTTTTTTTTTTTTTTTTTTGCAATATGTCTCCTTTAAGAGATGCTGGAGTTTACTTGTAGTTCTGGAACTGATGTTCTAAAGGTGTGAAGCTAAAACGGTTAGTTTCCCGAAGCGGTGGTGTGTTCACTGACCTGATGAAAAAGGCGACTGCAGCAGATGGAGGCTGGCTGGTCTGGGTACCGATGCTGTGGGCCGCCGGTTTAACCGGGACCTGGGTTGGACCTGTTATAGTCACATGACTTGCATCTGGTGCCAAAGCCTGCCAGACAAGAACCAGATGATGAGTTTATAACTACAATGAGACATGAAAATCCACCACAGGAGCTGTAAATTATCCAGGTCTTAATCATCAGAATGATTGGATAAATCTAGTTCATATTTGTATTTCAAATTTCCATTCAAAAATGCTTCATTCATGTTAACACTAGCAGGGCAGCTCCAGCGCTGAGGACTTCAACAAAGCAAGCCTCAAGACTGCTCTCCTGAGTGTGCAACCAGGGTAGAACACATACTCAACCATGTTTACTCCAACATTTAAAACCGTTAGTCAGTACCTGAGTCACAACACAAGACTAGTCCTGAGTCTGGGCTTGAATCTGGATCTGAGTCAGGACCTGACACTGCACCCGAGTCTGGACTTGAGTCTCAGATTGAGTCTAGACCTGACTGTAAATGTGAATCTGGACCTGAGTCTTGGCTCGAGTGTGGTTCTGTACTGTACTTGTACTGATTCTGTACCTCAGTGTAAACCTGAGTCTGTACCCGATTCTCAACATGAGACTGGACTAGAAATTGGGCCTGACTCTGGACCTGAAACTGGATGTGAGTTTGGACCTGAGTCTGAACCTCAGTGTGAACCCAAATCAGGACCCGAGATTGAAACTGAAACTGATGTTGGACCTGAATGTTAACCTGAGACTGGGCCTGTGTCTAAAACTGAATCTTGACCTGGGATTGGACCTGAGTCTGGACGTGACACATTAAACTTGAGAAGTCTCAATCTAGACTTGAGACGAGTCTCAGCCTAAGTCTGGGCCTAGAGACTGGACTCAGGTCTCTGGACTCAGGTCCAGTCTCTAGTCTCTAGACTAGACTAGAGACTGGACCTGAGTCTGGACCTGAGAATGAACCTGAGTCTGCAGCCGAGTATGGACCTAAGTCCTAGGCTGGACTGAGTCAGGACCTCTCGGTGAACCTGAATAAGGACCCAAAACCCAAGAGTGGATCTGACTCTGAACTGTTGACCTGGGACTGGATCTGAGAATCGACTTGAGTCTGAACCTGAATGTGAACAAGAGTGTGGGCCTGAGACTTGACCGGAGTTGAGACTTAAGTATGGACCTTAAGTCCTGGCTGTAGTCTGCACCTAAATCTGTACCAGAAACTGGACCTGAGTCTGCACCTAAATGTGAACCTGAATCAGGACCCATCTGATCTGATCATCTGAGATAAATGTAAGTAAGCCCCTGGAGTTAACAGATGTTTGAACCCTCCGATTGGTCAGTGGCTCTAATGGTGTGATCAGGATCCGCCCACCATTCCAGCACTGCTTTAATTCAAAATATGGCTTTAGACCAGAGGTGCAAGAGTTCAGGCACAATTTGGAGGTGAGGCAGTGAAGGTGGGCCTCAATCATGATGTCCCGTCCACCGAGCCTCACCAGTGGAGGATGTTTTAACCCTGGTCAGCTGTCTTCTTCTTCCTCCTTACCTGGAACAGGTAAACTTGTGTGTCAGCAGAAAACTAAAGATTTTCACAGTTTTGTTGTGGATCACCAAGGTGCTTTTTGTCAAACTTTAGGCAGACTTTATATTCCTCCATGGTGTTCTTCAGGGACTTCCGTATGGTGGACTCATGAACAGGGATGTTTCCACTTCCAGTGGTGTCTTCAAGCATTCAGCTGTTCCTTGTAGGTTCTTTTTAAACCTCACAGAGGATCACACATTCTCTTTGGAGTCATCTTGGCTGGAGGTCCACTTCTAGGAAGACTATCTACTGGTCTCCACTCCTGGACAGTTGGATGATAAACACTTCCAGATGACTTGCATCCTCGTCCAGCTCAAGAGTGCTTTGCTTCATCAGGTAAAACAATATTAATCCACTAATTTATGCAGAATTAGGGGTGTGGTCTTTTTGGTGACAGCTTCTGGGTTGAAGCTTAGCAAAACAGTCATCTTCACTGTCATTGAAGGCAGCTCACCAGGACTAACCAGAGGACAGCAGCTGATGTGTCTCTTGATCTTCAGCATCTACCTCTGGCAGTAGCTGGATCCTCTGGATCCTCCAGAACCCTTCCAACAACAGGTAACTGCTGGTGGCCGAGGCTCCTGAACCTGCTCAACCCATGTGTGACTACCACCACCTTGGCCACTATGGGTTCACTAGTCCTCTGGATGGACTAGACAGGACCACTAGACCTTTCAGCTTCGAAGCACTCGTTTATGCCTTCATAAGTTCTCCTCAGAAACGTTGGGTCTTCTCTTACAGTGGTTGATTCCTCCTGATGAACGTCCTCATTTGGTCAGTTTAGTGTCAGGGTTGGGTCCTGAAACATTCTGCTTGGGAGCAGGTTGTTGGACCGCAGGTCATGTGACCTGCCCGTTGGCTGCAGGTCCCATAATCAGTTTATCACCACCTGTTCCTGTTGCTGTTGAACTTCCTGCTCTCTGCAGGTCTGTTCTCATCCCTGAGCTGCAAAGCTGCAGCTCCTGTCAAAGATTTAACTGAAACGCAGACGTAAGGATGTTGCTGCCTCCCATATGGTTTTTTTTGGGGTGTACAAATATAGTAAACATCATCTGACCACTGTGGGTCTTGGTATCAGACAAATACAACCTCAGAGGTAAGACAACAGCGACGTCTTTCATTTCACCACTTCTTTAAAACACATTAAGCCATATATTATTTATACTGGCTTTTTTCCAATCCGAGTCATGGGGGTCTGCTGGAGTCTATCCCAGCTACCTTCAGGTGAAAGGCAGCAGCTCACCAGTACACCACCAAACACAAACAACGTCACTCCTATGGCTGATTCAATATCACTCACCAACCTGGCAGACATGTCTTTGGACTGTAGGAGGAAGCCAGAGGACGCAGAGAAAATCCACACAAACACGGGAAGAACATGGAATTTCCACACAGGAGGACTCCTGCTGGAAGTCAAACCAGGAACCTTCTCACTGTGAGGCAACAGTTCTGACCATTAAGACATCATACTGTCCAAAGTGAAGCCAAACTAAGTACCTTCTTAATGCTTTCAAAGGATTTAAGAGAGTAAGTTGTGGTCAGATGCTGCAAACCATTAACCCCGTTGAGCTGATCAGCAGCAGGTGTAATAACCTCTGGAAAAGCAGATACTTTTCTGATCTGGAAAATTCTGTTTATGTGTGGGTTAACACAATGCCAAGTGGGGGAGACATCAGCAATAGTCCTAGAAAAGGAGCTGTTGCAAACATGGAGGAGCAGTGACTCTATTCTCACCCTGGAGAGGACACTCATCTCAGCCGCTCTTATCCTTCATCTGGTCTTTCAGTCACTACCCACAGTTCCATAGGTGAGGGTAGGAACATAGATCCACACAGCACACCAGTACAGTCCACATGACTGCAGATGCTGTACTGATCCACCTGCAGATCTCCCATTCTGCTATATGATCCTACACAAGGTTCAGAACTGGGCTAGTGTTCCACGGCCAGGACAGAGCCTGCATTGTTCCTCTTGAATCTGAGGTTCAGCTATCCACCAAACTCTTCTTCAGGACCTCTGCATAGTTCTTAGCAGGTTGCCTGAGGAGCAGGACACCCTCTGGTCCGTCTAAAACCACCAACCCAGTCTGCCAGATTACAGGGATCTCCCTCGATGTCCATGCGAACTTGCAGAGGTTTGTCAACCAAGACGATCCCATGGCATCCAGAGCCACGAGGAATTCTGGGATCTGGATCCCCATCTGCTAGTGGTCTAGTGGCTTTTCAGCATGGGATCCCCAGAAAATACTATGAAATTCAGTCATCCATTGACACCAACTACTTACTGGAGGCTTGTTACCTGCAATCTTGCATGAAAACCTCCCCATCATCTCCTTCTTCCACCAGGAACCTGAAGACCACAGAACTTAAGAACTACAGACCCATCACTCTGACGTCATGGCATTGTCTGAGCATCTTGGACTGTCCTACATTAACCCACTGTAGATTGCCTACAGAGCCAACAGGTCTGTAGACTGCCAACATTATCTTCCAGTTCTCAAAATCTGGACTCTCTTGGATCCTTTGCAAAGATCATGTTTGTGGACTTGAGCTTTGAATTCTTTACAGTTCTCTCAGTCCTGAACCAAGACAAGCTCTCCTGGCTAGGACCGCCAGATTGTTTCTGTAGATGGTTAACTTCACCATCATCATGGCCATTAACATCATCATCATGATCATCAAAATATCAGATACATTGTTCTGTCTTACCGTAGCGTGATGAAGTTCGGGTGGGCAGCAGGAGACCCTCCACACCCCTTCCAGGTAGTTCTGTGTGTTAAGGGGCGTGACTTTGGCAAGCCCTTCAGTTCCGCCCCCCCCGAGGTAAGTACTGTGTATTCCTCCCCATCCCGACAGAGTCCCGCCTCCCTGCTGCTGCACATTGTACATCGATCTCTGCTGCTTCACAGGCAGCTCCTTGGATTCCCACTCACTCTCTGAGGCCAGAGTCCCACAGGTGGAGGTGGTGGGGGCGCTGGGAGTGGCAGGCTGAGACATCTTGCTGCCGATACCCAGAGCCCGCTGCAGAGCAAGACGTCTCAGCTGCTGAAAGGCAACACCACAGACCTCACATCGAGCGTCCGAAGCAGCAGGGCGGCCACGGCGAGGCCACTGCAGGCGCTGGAGCTTGTCAAGGAGGAAGGAGGCGTATGCTGGGTCCTGGCAGGCCAGAAACCAGAGAGAGACATGAAGGTCATTTATTAATGTGAACTGGTGATTCCTGTCATGGACATGAATCCAAGTATGGAGATGAAACTACATCTAGATCTGGATCCAGATCCCAGTGGTCAGTAGAGGAACCGCAGATCTAGATCCAGATCCCAGTGGTCGGTAGAGAAACCGCAGATCTAGATCCAGACCATAGTGGTCGGTAGAGGAACCGCAGATCTGGATCCAGACCATAGTGGTCGGTAGAGGAACTGCAGGTCTGGATCCAGATCCCAGTGGTCAGTACAGGAACTGCAGGTCTGGATTCAGAACCTAGTGGGCAGAATAGCGTTCGTCAAATTACTCCACAAAGAATCCCAGCAACTGCGTGAAAGGCCGGAATTCAGTCAACAGATTGTGACGCTGACTAAAGAAAACAACTCTCTTCGAGACGTCGACGTCTTCTCAGCTGGCAACTGTTACAAAAGAAAACAGAGAAAGAAACTATTCTTGACTTGCAGTCGCGTAGCCTGAGAGACGACCTGGTTTTCTCCAGAATTCCGGGACAAACAAAAGACGACAATCCTGAACAGCTGATCAAAGAGAGGTGGACAGGTGACTTTTATACAGGTAACGAGTGGAGGACAGAAGAGCTTCTTAAAGAAGAAGTTACAGGTCTGTGGGGGACAGAAATCTGGTGTTTTTGTTTTTGACCAAATACTGATTTTTCACCATAATTTACAACACATTCTTTAAAAATCCTACAAATCTCCTGGATTTTTAATCTCTTTTTTTTCTCATAGTTGTAAATAATAAAAAATAAAATTGTTGTAAAGTGTAAATATGATGAAAAGACATAGCTCTCATCTAAGCAGGAGGACTTGTGCAATCAGTAAGAAAAAAGAATGAGAAATTCTGCCAAAGAGGACTAAGATCAGCGACGGTGGGACGCGAAAGCGCTGGAAAGACGAGACAAGACAGGGATAGAGCAGTTCGGAGACTTTGTGGTGTGTTGTAGTGTGTGAACGAGTGTGTGATGTGACACATTTAAACTTAGGACAACCGCAAGAGGACGGGGAGGAACTTGTCCTTTACAGATGTTAATGTTGGTTTGTGGCGTGTGCAATGTGGCAGATTCTCAGGCAGTGACATTCGTCTCCACGATCCAGACAGGAAGTAGACAATAAAACACCAACAATATGAACTCGGTTAAGTTTGTAAGCTGGAACATCCGAGGAATCAAGTCACACATAAAAAGAACAAAAATATTAAACTATATAAATAAATTAAAAGCTGACATATGTCTGTTACAAGAAACACAAACTTCCAAATCAGACTTAGGGAAATTAATGACTCCACAGTTTAATCACATATATACTGCTGATTTTAATTCAAGGCAAAGAGGAGTAGCAATTTTAATACACAAAAAAACTCTTCTTTTTTTTTTTTTTTTTTTGAAAATTAAAGAGAAAGAGAGAGACGAGACAGTGGTGGTGCAGTGTGGTGCCTATGTTGTGCTGTGTGTAAGAAGTGGATACAAGACAATAGGGTGTTAATAACAAAGAAGACAGAGGAAAGGGGGAGGAGCATTCTATTCTCTATTACATACCTGAGTTTTTGAGGGTGTAGGGGCAGTATTTAAAAAGTTATCTATGTAATAATATACATTAAAGTATTTAAGTACTCTTGCATGTTCCTATATATATACATATACACATATACATACTCACATATAAATAACCATATATATATATATATATATATATATATATATATATATATATACACATATATATGGAAATACCTACATACTCATACTTATTTGTGCATATAAATACATACATATACAAAAATATGATAACAATAATCACAATAATAACAATGACAACAACAAATCATTTACATATCTCCTTCCTTTGAATAATTATTCTAAACTATATTAAAGTAGTTATTCTTACAAATCTCTTGTTGGTTCCCATCGTCACCGGTCAGCGCCCCCATGCTCTCCCGCCCCTAGGCCAACCCATGCCCCCCCCCGGAGGCGGCCGCACCCGACCCAACCAGCAGAGCAGGGCAGAGGAGAAGGCGGCCACCGGCCCCACATCCCCTTCCAAGTCAAACCACCACCGCAAGGAGCCTGACAAGCTCAGGAAGCAGGGCAGTGAGACGGGAGAGAAGGCGGACAGAGGAAACACGGGCAGAGCAAGCAGCCCCGGGGGACCGAGACAGCCACCACCCGCAGTCGCCAACATACAGAGCCAAGGCGGAGGAACAGGAACAGGGGTGGGCACAGCCGACGCCCAGAGGCCACGCCAGGCCAGGGAAAAGGAGCCCGCCAACACATCCCGGCGCACCCGGATGGTGATTTGCCACCACACCACTTCCAACCAGGGGGCCCCCCCCAGCAGCCGTCCCCGGTACCAGGCGTCGCAGCCAAGGAGTAGCCCCAGCTCCCCACGAGACCCAGACACCCCCCCCGCAGGACAAGACCCAGACAGTAGGAGCGCAGGCCGGACCCCCAGGCACCCAGTGATCTGCCGGGGCCGTCCAGCACATGCTCCCCTGGTAGTCCCTCATGTTACCCCCTCTCCCCACCTGGACCCTTGGTCTCTCAATTTTTTATTTATTTATTTATTTATTTATTTATTTATTTATTTATTTTTTTTGTTACATATATCTATATACATATATATACATATATACACACTTCTTTTTTTATCCCCTTCCTCCCTCCGTTCCTTTGTTAATGTGTTTGGGTGCATTAAAAAGAGCAGCTGGTACATGTATGGTGGGCACTCCCTACACATACCAGTGCTCTCTATTGTGTATATATATATATTCATCTATATATGGTTATGGTGCATTAAAAGCATTGAGAAACTGGTATTTGCAGGGTGGATGTCCCCCACAGGCCCCAGCTCTCCTTGTCATGTTTGTCTCTATTTTTTTTTTTTTTTTTTTTTTAATATATAAATATGAGAGAGGGGGTGGTGGGGAGGCAGGCAACCAGGACCAGGGGCACATCACTTGCGAGCCCCAGGCAGTCACAGGAGCCAGGCCGCCAGCCATGCCCCACCATCAGGAGCTTCCCCCACAAAGGGGCACCAGCATCGCGAGAGGGCCGACACATGCCCCCAGCCGCAGGCCGGACACCAGGGCCGGCCCTACGGGGCCCCCGGCCAGATCCGCACGGGGCCGCACCGACCAGAGAGCCACGACGGCGGCGCACAACCCGATCCCCGCCCCCGCGCCACATCCGGGAGCCGACCGCCCCCCCCCCCCATCCAGCCCACCGCCCGTGTTCAATGTATAGCAGCGGATGGGAGTAGCATTACCCCGAGCCCCCAGCGCATGCCACCCTGCCCGCATGCCCCCCCCCCCCTTCTCTCTCTCTCTTCTTTACCCACAATGACACAGTTGCAGATCCTGAGGGGAGATTCATAATTATTAATATTACAGTTGACAACAATCCAATAACAATAGCCAGTATTTATGGCCCACACAAAGACGACTCATCGTTTTTTCATTCTTTCTTTACAGCTATTTCTAATTTCTCCGACTCACCAATAATCATAGATGGAGATTGTAATACCATTCTTAATCCGGCATTAGATAAATCTAACAACTGTAGTAAAACATATAACTACCAATCCTCAGAAACAATCAAACAGTTCATGGAGACTGTGGTCTTGGAGATGGTTGGAGGCTGAAACACCCCAACGATAAAGAATTCTCTTACAAGTCCATCAGTCTTACTCACGAATCGACTATTATCTCATTAGTAACTCTCTTATCTCCAAAGTGAGTAACATTGTGATACATCCCATCATTATTAGTGATCATGCTCCGATCACTCTGACCTGGAATAAAAGTACATCTATTAAAACCAGCAACAGGTGGCGACTTAACACATCGCTGCTTGAAGACCCTGACTTTGACGACTATATTAAGAGGAACTGGACATCCTTCCTTGAAATAAACGATTCACCAGAAATATCCCCGTCACTCCTCTGGGAAACGGGCAAACTCAACAGGAGACATCGTTCAAGACCCTAAAGAAATCAACGATGAATTTATGAATTTCTATAGAAAGCTGTATTCATCTACAAACATATCAGACATATCAGAGATTAACAAATTTCTCGACAATATCAACCTACCAAACCTCACAGAAGATCAGGCTGGAGAACTTGATGGACCTCTAACTCCAACAGAGATCCATAAAGCTCTTCAACTAATGTCTAATAACAAATCACCTGGTCCAGACGGGTTCCCGGCAGAATTTTATAAACACTTTTGGAACATTCTAGCACCCATATTTACAAGATTAATAGCAGAAATTAAGGAAAAATCCAAGCTCTCCATGGAGATGAATACAGCGATGATTACTTTAATATTAAAACCTGGAAAAGATCCCACTCTTCCAGCAAGCTACCGCCCGTTATCCCTCATTAATTCAGACACTAAAATTATCAGTAAAGCGCTGGCGTTACGAATTGAAAAAGTAACTCCACTTATCATCCACCCAGACCAAACAGGCTTCATTAAAGGAAGACACTCCGCCAATAACCTACGCAGACTATTTAATCTGATTCACTACTCATCACAAATAGATACACCAACAGCCATTTTCTCATTGGATGCAGAAAAAGCATTTGATAAAGTTAATTGGGAATTCTTATTCCAAACACTTAAAAAATTCGGCTTTGGTGAATCATTTAGTCATTGGATCAAGATTCTTTACACATCACCGATGGCAACAGTCACCACAAATGGATTAATATCACAGCGCTTCACTCTACACAGGGGTACAAGGCAGGGATGTCCACTCTCTCCATCCCTATTTGCCATCTTTATAGAACCTCTGGCAGCAGCCATACGACAAGACAGCACAATTTCAGGAATCGGAACAGGAGATACAACCCATAAGATCAGCTTGTATGCGGATGACATTCTTTTATATCTACAAACTCCACCATCATCATCAGTTTCCCAAACTATCAACCTTATTAATTATTTATCTGATATCTCTGACTATACTATTAACTGATCTAAATCCACCATACTACCAATGAACTCTAACAGCTGGGATGTGGCAACTGACACTGCACCTTTCTCAATCACCACCGGCAACATCAAATAGCTGGGAATCAACATTTTCCCTAAGATGTCAGAGTTAATTGGCCTTAATTATAATCCACTCTTGAAAACAAAGAAGAAAGAAGAAAACCTAAAACGTTGTATATATATATATATATATATATATATATATATATTTCACACAACACATCCAGTAAAGATCAGGTCTGACCAGCTGACCCATCGGAACCACCAACACGTCGGTCAGGAGTGGGTGGAGAACCCTGCCTTTCATGGGTGGAGAACGCTGCCTTTCTCGGTCAGGAGTGGGTGGAGAACACTGCCTTTTGTGGGTGGAGAATGCTGCCTTTCATGGGTTGAGAACACTGCCTTTCATAGGTGGAGAACGCTGCCTTTCATGGGTGGAGATCGCTGCCTTTCGTGGGTGGAGATCGCTGCCTTTCAAGGGTGGAGATCGCTGCCTTTCATGGGTGGAGATCACTGCCTTTCATGGGTGGAGAACGCTGCCTTTCATGGGTGGAGATCGCTGCCTTTCATGGGTGGAGACCGCTGCCTTTCATGGGTGGAGATCGCTGCCTTTCGTGGGTGGAGAACGCTGCCTTTCATGGGTGGAGATCGCTGCCTTTCATGGGTGGAGAACGCTGCCTTTCATGGGTGGAGATCGCTGCCTTTCATGGGTGGAGATCGCTGCCTTTCATGGGTGGAGAACGCTGCCTTTCGTGGGTGGAGAACGCTGCCTTTCTTGGTGAGAAAGTGTGTTTTCCGTCATCCAGGCATCCGCCCGAAAGCACCATCTTTAGAACCCTAGTTCAGGATGTGATTAAGTCAATCATCCATCCATCAGACAATCTATAATCAGTATTGGTTTGATATTTGAGGACTGTTGATCAAACACGGCACTGATACAGGCTTTTTTTGTTTGATTGTTACTATTTTCCAGAACTTGGTATTAAAGTTAATCGTCTGAAAGCAGCCTCTGATATTTAAACTTTTAAAGACAGAAGTCTTTTTCCAAAACTGCCCCTGGATGATAAACTCTGTCAATGTTGTTTTCTTCCGGTTCTTCAGGTTCCACGGGTGCTTTTCCCTTCCACAATAAACTACGAGTTGTAATCTGAAGGTGATCTGTCACGTCACAAACCTGGTCCAAGTTTTTAAAGAAGGAATTTATTTATGCCATTAAAGATTATTAGATTTGAATTCTTGAAACACGTGCCATGCAGCCGGCTTCTGCAGAGTTTACATAAGTTTTACTCCGAAGACGTTCTCCGGACTGATGACGGACTGGAATCGTGGCTGTCGGTAGAGGAACTGTGGGTTTTGATGTTGTTTGGACACGTTTGTTGAAGAATATGCCTATAAGAAGACTAAAATACTTGCTTTTTCTTTTCTCCTTCTCTGCCACTTTGTAACCGTGAGGAAGTGCAAACAGGAACACAGGACAGGGGTTCCCAGGCTCATGTTTACAACCCGTCTTGAAGGCATAAACACAGCCTCTTGCCTCCGGTGACCGCAAGAGTTTGACAGAGAACAGGATGAGAAATGTGCTCACACAGGATACTTGGACTTTTTTGGACTTTTCTTTTAAGACATCTGTTCAGACAAGATAACGATGCAACCCCGTCTTTGGGATTTTAAACGCAGAGGGACCCCATTCCTGATCGGTGCTTTCATGAATAAGTCTCGGCAAAATTAATATTTTTCATGACATGCAATAAAATTGTGTTGATCCTTAACCCTCATAACTGTTTTCCTCTGGTGCAGCAGACAACAGGAACACAGCAAACATTGACAAGCATTAGACTCTTCAGTTCTGGTTCTTGACCGTTTCTGTATCTCCGCTCCTGAACTGAACCCCACGCCAGCACATATCATCTTCAGCTCAAATAAGCGAGTCACTCCTCACTCCTCTAACGAGCATCACAGTCCAGTTTGAAGCGGCTGAGGCCCTTGAAGGGTTCAGCGGGTCCAAACATGTACTGACCACACGAATAACTGACCACACGAATAACTGACCACACGAATAACTGCAGCGCTGATCCAATACAACACAGCTCAGCTAAATTTGATTAATATTTCATCAATATATACGTATTAATAGATATATATACACATATACCAATACGCATTTAGTGCGAACTAAAGACAGGAAGGTTAGATGCGGATTACTAAATATACGATGTTTAAGCCTTTAAGTCTCTATTAGTAAACGATCTAATTACTGAGACCCGGAGTGACATTTTCTGCTTAACAGAAACGTGGCTCCAAGAGGAAGAGTTTGTTAGTTTAAATGAATCGACGTCGTCCGGTTACTTTAATTATCATATTCCTCAAATATACATATATATGTGTGTATATGTATATGTATATGTATATGTATATATATATATATATATATATATATAATAAGAAAACAGAAATAATAATAATTTTCTGCTCTTTGCTCTGAATTTAGCCCTACGATGGGAGAAATATGTAGATTGCTGGCTCTTAAGCTAAATCTGAGTGACTGGATGAAAATACAAGTTGATATTCCAAATTCAGATTATTTTGAGAAGAATTTGAAATAGGTTACTGTGATTAACATGAAAGCGGACGGCATTATGACTGTTTTTTCTGCCTCTGTAAGTACATCAAAACTGAATCAATAAATATAGAGGGAAGAGTAGTCTGTTGCTGGCTTCTATGCCAGACTTTTGAATGTCTATATAACCTGTTCCAGCCTCAGAAGTAAACTAAATTATGCACTTGATGTGACACTGTCACTTTGGGAACAATATTTGAGAAATTCTTTCCTGAAAGTTATTAAACAGTAGATTTTTGCTGAACTAAAACGATCACTTGCGGGTTGGCAGGAGGCCAGCTTGGATAGAATTTGACAATATGCTATACATATTGATGAGAATATGACAGACAAAAGATGTGTGCTGCAAGCAAAGAAAGATGAGGAACTGCATAAAACTGCATAAAGCTGTTTGCATGTATAAGGTGATCGAGGTGTGGACGAGGACAAGTAGAGGACAAGACGAGGACAAGACGAGGACAAGACGAGGACAAGACGAGGACAAGGAGAACGGAGGAAATGACCTAACCGCAGGAGATGAACTCCAGTCCAGCCTGACGTTTCTTTTCATGTGGATGAATGACACATTGGAATAAAGATTGTCCAATGCCAATGAGAGAGGGTACGTGCCTTACCAGCGCCAAATGACACCAGGAGACATTTGTGCCCTGTCCGGAGGAGGGGCTACATGGCACATCACGATTACACACATGTCACCACCCACTGATAATACAGTAGAATTTTCTGCTCCTTGCAATGAAGTTTTGCTTGAAAAGCCTTCTGCTGGGCTCTCCTGCATGGATTCTGGGGCACCAAATTCCGTGTTGAAGCGAGTGTAATGGGTTCAAGCTAGCCCCTGTAAGAAGGTTCCTGGACCTCCAGACACTCAGAACCCCTGAAATAGAGCATCCTGAAGGATTTGACTTTTAGGACAGTTGAGAGTTTACTTGAGTGACGGTGCATCAGGGGAATTAGCATGTTTCTAAGGATTCCTGCTGATGTTGGCGGTGCTGAATAAAGACCGATACTGATACACGCATACCTGCTGCTGCTGTTCCAGAGATGGCTTCGGAGGACCGCCACAGACCCAGGCATCCTTTCAGAAGTCTGGGTAAGGGTTTCAGTTTGAGGGTTGACCAATTCTATCAGTATTGACTGGGTTGGCATCTCTGAATTTTTGATTCTCCGGCCACTGACTCACATGATGCTAGTGTTAATGCTACTGTGTCATCACCAGAACTTTGTCCAGACCTCCCAATAGTTTATCTGTTCATGGGAGTGAAGGTCCCTTTCAGCCACACAGATTACCAAAGCAGTTGGTACCGGGCGGTGGTGTTCGGTTCCGCTCTCTCCTTTTCCCCTCACGAGTGCGGAGACGCTGGGAGTGTTGGTGGCTTTTACGATGTGATTTTCTCTACGATTACAATTTTTTATGATAAGTTGCCCTACCATCACACGGACTCTCTTCGTTTCTATTCCACCAACCGTCTTTATACTAGTTACATTTCCAGCCACACTGATCGTATCTCAAGGAGTCGCAGTCTTTTTGTGGCTGGAGATCATTCAAATGTGATGCTACATGAGTCATGTTATCACTAATGTCCGTATATGCAACGCGTTTCTTCAATACTGTGACAAACACAACCCATTGCTGCCGAGACTTGATCTAAGGCTAATCTGTTCTGTAATGCAACATCACGCAGGGCCTTTACTTCAATCCAGACAGTGTGGAAACCATCAGAGGCCAGACCCAGGAGGTTTTCTTTTTACTGCCCTGAGCAGCAACATCCTTTCTGGATATTGACTGGCGTGCGGTGCACGTTTGCTCTGATTATGGTTCTGAAGATGAACTGTGATGTGTTTTACTTTTATTTTGTCCTTATTTTATAGTTGGTACTTCCAGGTTTTTTTTCCCTGAGGGGTTTTACCTCATAGTAAGTGTAGGTCCATGAGGTCTTTTCCTGGCTCCTTGATGTTTGGGGCTTTATTTTTGTCTTCTGGTGTCTACAGAGGTAAACGGTACTGGTTTTGATGTTCTTTCATGGGCATTTTGTGAACTTCAACATTATATTTAATCTACTGAACTTGGATCATCTCTCACGTCTTTATTTATGATAATTGAATGCACTTGGGTGTTTGAGTTAGGGTTAGGGTTAGGTATGAAGGATGAAAGGAAGGCTATGAGGCCCAAATATGTCAGTCCTAAAGGGACTAAATTTGTTGTCCAAACTGAGTTGGTCCTGTATAATTGTAGGAATATCTGACCCACATCAGAACATTAACCAGCTGGACTACCTTAGGTAGGTCCTTCTGAGTCCACATGGATAAACACAGGTTGAACCACCTGGAACCTGCAGCTCAACCTAGCCAGCTCTTGGTTTATAGCCCACTTTTAGCTCAGATGTGTCCACATAAACACTGGCTGCCGATCACAGCGCCTGTGCAGATGACTTCAGATTCTGGATCTACTAGGTTTGGCATTTGCATTGTTTTGTTTTTACCGTTCAGGCACTTTTATAACAGAAAAAGTCATCCTTATTTAACAATTATTTGTTCTGATTAGGGGTGGGCTTGGGACCCAAATCAGAGGACCTTCGTCAGTCTTCACTAAACTTCATTATCTACTGACCAGTCTAAAGTAAAGTTGCTAAAATTATTTTGACTGGACAATCTGTTTCAAAGTTAAATACCCATTAAATATGTGCGTGTGGCCCAAAGTCATTCTTTGCCTGTATTTTGTGATGGAATGACCCAGAGTTAAGAGATTATTGATCAGTCGTGTGTTCTGTGGAAGATCAATGGAAACAAGCCTATAGAGCCTAGTGAAGGGTTGTAGGAAGAGCAAGTGTTCCTGACCTTCAGAGCAGCAGTGTCGGCAAGAGCAGCCGCTTGTCTGTTCAGCTGTGACGTCATAATGTGGCAGCGCTGACACAGCCTCTGCAGCTCTGCCGTTTCCTCCACCTCCATGTTCCCCAAGCGGCTCAGTTCTCTGGACGACAGTGAGCCCTCAGGGTTCGGCCGATACGAACAGCTCCTCCTTGCCTCTTCATCACTCCCCTCTACGGCAGAGCGGAAGCACTTCCTACGACATGTATCTAGAGGAAGGGGCGTGTCCCCCTCCACCACCTGCAGGTTCACAAGAAATGAGACAGCATCTGGATTAACAAGACTCACAGCTTTATCAGCTTAACTCCCTGGTTAAATTTGCATTACAACCCGCTGAAACAAAATCCAGGAAAGAAGTGATACTCTTATAGCTCTGTAGATATTTATCGTTAAGGTAGTCTAATAATTCAATTCAATTTTATTTATATAGCGTCTATTACAACACAAGTCGTCTGCAGGATCTTTCCAGAGACCAGAACATGACCCCCGAGCAATTATTACATAAACAGCGGCAGGTAAAAACTCCCCTAGTGGAAGAAAAACCTTAAGCCAAACAGTGGCAGGAAAAACTCCTCCTTAAGAGGGAAGAAACCTTGAGCAGGACCTGGCTCATGAGGGGGAAGAAACCTGGATCATAAAGGGGAAGAAACCCGGATCATAAGGGGGAAGAAACCTGGATTCAGACCTGGTTCATAAGAGGGTAACAAACCTGGATCAGAACCTGGATCATAAGGGGGAAGAAACCTGGATTCAGAACTGGATCATAAGGAGGAAGAAACCTGGATCATAAGGGGGAAGAAACCTGAATCAGAACCTGGATCATAAGGGGGAAAAAAACTGGATTCAGACCTGGATCATAAGGAGGAAAAAAACCTGGACCAGAACCTGGATCATAGGGGGGAAGAAACCTGGATCATAAGAGGGAAGAAACCTGGATTCAGACCTGGTTCATAAGAGGGGAAGAAACCTGGATCAGAACCTGGATCATAAGGGGGAAGAAACCTGGATTCAGACCTGGATCATAAGGAGGAAGAAACCTGGATCAGAACCTGGATCATAAGAGGGAAGAAAACTGGATCAGAACCTGGATCATAAGAGGGAAGAAACCTGCATTGTAACCCGGATCATAAGGGGGAAGAAACCTGGATTCAGACCTGGATCATAAGGAGGAAGAAACCTGGACCAGAACCTGGATCACAAGGTGGAAGAAACCTGGATTCAGACCTGGATCATAAGGAGGAAGAAATCTGGACCAGAACCTGGATCATAAGGCAGAAGAAACCTGGATTCAGACCTGGATCATAAGGGGGAAGAAACCTGGATCATAAGGGGGAAGAAACCTGGATCAGAACCTGGATCATAAGGGGGAAGAAACCTGGATCAGAACCTGGATCATAAGGGGGAAGAAACCTGGATTCAGACCTGGATCATAAGGGGGAAGAAACCTGGATCAGAACCTGGATCATAAGGGGTAAGAAATCTGGGTCAGAACCTGGATCATAAGCGGGAAGAAACCTTGATTCAGACCTGGATCATAAGAGGGAACGAAATCTGGATTCAGACCTGGATCATAAGAGGGAAGAAACCTGGATTCAGACCTGGATCATAAGGGGGAAGAAACCTGGATCAGAACCTGGATAATAAGAGGGAAGAAAGCTGGATCAGAACCTGGATCATAAGGGGTAAGAAACCTGGATCAGAACCTGGATCATAAGCGGGAAGAAACCAGGATCGGAACCTGGATCATAAGGGGGAAGAAACCTGTATCAGAACCTGGATCATAAGAGGGAAGAAACCTGGATCAGAACCTGCATCATAAGGGGGAAGAAACCTGGATCAGAACCTGGATCATAAGGGGGAAGAAACTTGGATTCAGACCTGGATCATAAGAGGGAAGAAACCTGGATTCAGACCTGGATCATAAGAGGGAAGAAACCTGGATCAGAACCTGGATCATAAGGGGGAAGAAACCTGGATTCAGACCTGGATCATAAGAGGGAAGAAACCTGGATCATATGGGGGAAGAAACCTGGATTCAGACCTGGACCATATGGGGGAAGAAACATGGATCAGAACCTGGATCATAAGAGGGAAGAAACCTGGATCAGAACCTGGATCATAAGGGGGAAGAAACCTGGATCATATGGGGGAAGAACGCTGGATTCAGACCTGGACCATATGGAGGAAGAAACATGGATCAGAACCTGGATCATAAGAGGGAAAAAACCTGGATTCAGACCTGGATCATAAGAGGGAAGAAATCTGGATTCAGACCTGGATCATAAGAGGGAAGAAACCTGGATCAGAACCTGGATCATAAGGGGGAAGAAACCTGGATTCAGACCTGGCTGATAAGGGGTAAGAAACCTGGATCAGAACCTGGATCATAAGGGGTAAGAAACCTTGATCAGAACCTGGTTCATAAGGGGTAAGAAACCTGGATCAGAACCTGGATCATAAGGGGTAAGAAACCTGGATCAGAACCTGGATCGTAAAGGGGAAGAAACCTGGATTCAGGTTTCTTCTTCTTCTTCTTCTTCTTCTTCTTCTTCTTCTTCTTCTTCTTCTTCTTCTTCTTCTTCTTCTTCTTCTTCTTCTTCTTCTTCTTCTTCTTCTTCTTCTTCTTCTTCTTCTTCTTCGTCATTCTTCTTCGTCATTCTTCTTCATGTTGGTGTCCCCCTGCAGCAGGTCTACAGCAGCAGATCCAGATGAAGCTGTGTTGAAGACCAGCTGCTCTAGTCTGGTCCTGCAGCTGCAGCTGTGACTACTGGTCCTGACACACTAAAGTTTACACCAACTAGATGTTTTACTGAACACAAACGTTGGAAGTTTGGTATTAAAGGTGGAGGTGGTGTCAGCCTCCTTCACCCAAACTGGAAGTTGGTTCCAGAGTGATGGTTCCTGATAACAGAAGACCCGTCCTCCAGATCTACATCTGGATCTTCTAGGAACTACGAGTAAACCTGCACTCTGAGAACGGAGAGCTCTATTAGGAACATGAGGAACCATCAGGTCTTGGTGAAAACCAGGAGTTTGGATGTTTAAAACTACTTTAAAAAGTAGGAAGTAGGAAATAATAGAACATCTGAGTTTTCCATGGAGCCAGTGAAGGGAAGTGAACACTAGAGAGACGTAGTTTCTTTCAGCATTCCTGCTGCTGCATTTTGGATCTTCAGAGAATTACTTGGACATCCAGCCAACAACACATTATAGTAATCTAGTCTAGAAGACACAAACGCGTGAATTAGTTTTTCAGCATAGTGAAGTTTTTAGAGAACCCAGACAGATAACTAAGAAACATACAAACACAGTCCTGTTCCTCTCCGATGACTCGCTTGTGTTTCTGAAGGAATTTTTCCTTTAAAGCTGAGAAAGATTTTCCAGGAGGATGATGAAGAGTGTGGTACTTACCGTGTACCTCCTACAGTCGCGTCTGCATCCTCCAGATGGGTTCCAGTACTGGGAGAACATGTTGGTTCATAAACCCTCCAAAACTTTTAACAAATGCTCCGACAATCTGAGGAACTCTCCTCATGTGAATTGCTTCAGACTGATAAAATTTCTGAATCCAGAACAGCAAGGACAGGGGATGAGAGAGTGTGTGTGTGCGTGTGTAAGTGCTGCATAAAGACAATGATGCTGTTGAAGCGTGAACATTCGGACTGCAGGACGAGGACGTGAAGATGAGATCCACTGATGTGACACCAGAGTTACACAACTGGAGCTGCTGCACTGACACACCACATCTAATCATCCAGCCCAGGCCTGAGCAGGCCAGTGGAAGTAGAACCTCACTCCAGTACTGTAAGAAGCTTTGTGAAATGCAAATAATACAAGAATGCAGAGACTTTAAAGTCTTATATTCTAATTGTAGTCACAGTAGTTGCTGAAAATGGGATGTTTATTCTTGTAGTTAAACATCACCTCATCAACAAGCACTTCCTCAAGCTTTTGTGACGCTGGAAAGCTGCGAATCCTCTACTGGCACTATGGACTGGACATGCGTGATAGGTTTAAACTTTAACACACTCTTTGTTTAATCTCATTGTTATTTTACGCACGGTATACTGCTTGTCTTATAAGATAGTTGTACACGTCAGAGAATATGTCTTGTACAAGTTGCTTATCTTCATGTCATCTGTGACCTCCTTACTTTCAATAAAAGCCTCAAGAGGCCATCAGAGGGGGGGTGGACAGAGAAAAGAGCAGCTGAGATGTGGCTGGTTCTCTGTCCGTCCTCCGTAATGATGTATGAAAAACTTACTGACTTTGTCTTCCTTCCTTATTGTGTGTTTAATAAATGTTAGGTCGTTTAAACCTGACATTTAATTGGTCCTTCGAGCCGGATCCCAACAAACCAAGGAGTCCAGCAGGTGTGGTGGACTTCAGGAAAACTGTGGACGTTTATAAATTTCAAGGCTGATCTTCCGCCTCACCGGCTGGAGTCCAAGGTTGACGGGAGAACCGAAGGAAGACAGAGTCGGTAAGTGAAATCTTGTTGTGTTACCCTGAAAGAATAGGGTGTTGAGGGACGACGGAGTCCGATAAAGTCCGTGTTAAAGGCCGTGGAATTCTAGACACTGACGGTAAAAGAGGGGCGACGGAGTCCGATAAAGTCCGTGAGAAAATACGTGAAAATTCTAGATACTAATGGTAAAAAGAGAAAAATAGACGACGGAAAAATAAAGTCCGTGGGTAAAGAGACGTCATTTCTGTGTTGAGTGATTGTGAGTGTGACTGGAGATACAATACCAGTAGGTATTTTGTCTCATGTAAACCAGTAGGAATGTAAACAGCAACCTGTTGTGGAAGCAGAGGCAAGAATCCTTCGCTTGGGAATCAAGTTGAAGTGAGGATTACCACTTCTGGAGATTTAATTGCTGTCCTACTGACAAAAAATCCAGGTGTTAGAATACCCTAGGTATTGAGACCGACCTGGACTAAAACATCTAAAAATAAAAATTAAAAATAAAAAAAAAATAAATAAAAAAATGGGGAAGTTGATCAGTAAAATCGACCATAAAAGAGGATTGGTTTGTGAGGACTGGAAATACATGCAGAAAAAAGATCCGAAGTCAATAAAATACCTGAACCTGTGGATCAGTAAATATGGTTTTAAGGAACTCTAAACTCACAGAAAATACTTGAACTGCAGGATAAGATACCAACTGACACGAAACAGAACAACAAGAAGATGCGAAAACGCGGTTTCGCAGAAAGCCAGATATGGTTGAACGAGGTGACGAGCCGAGAACAAGGAGAAGGGGGGGGGGACTGTAGACAGAAAAAACCCGAGGTCATGTTTTACAAAGCAGATGAGACGGGGCCTGTACCGAGAAGACAGAAAGGTGATAACAGAATTCTTTCTCACAGTATCCCGATCTATCCACTGTTACCGCCTCCTAATCTTGAACTGAAAAACACACCTACTTCTCCGCCAGCCGCTGACACTGTTCCTCTCATTGAAGTTGCAAATCCTAACACTGACGATGTTAAAAAGGCTGAAGAAGGCCTGACCTCCCATGGGGAGGATGTGGAGGGATCTGTCTGTGATGTGGAGGACCTCGGACGGTCCTGCCACCTTGATGACGGAGAGGTCCAGCAGGTTTGGATGACTGCTCTGGGCAGTGACTGGCGTCATGTAGGAGGTGACTGGGACCCCCAGTATGACGGTGATGTTTTGGATCCAGATAAAATGCAGCTGCGACGCAGAGTGAAGGAACTCGGTGACAGAAAAAAACAACGTTTCAACGCTTCATCTGTCTTCACAGTGGTGGACATCAGGAACAGTGGTGGACATCAGGAACAGTGGTGGACATCCGGAACAGTGGTGGACATCAGGAACAGTGGTGGACATCCGGAACAGTGGTGGACATCAGGAACAGTGGTGGACATCCGGAACAGTGGTGGACATCAGGAACAGTGGTGGACATCCGGAACAGTGGTGGACATCCGGAACAGTGGTGGACATCAGGAACAGTGGTGGACATCTGGAACAGTGGTGGACATCCGGAACAGTGGTGGACATCAGGAACAGTGGTGGACATCAGGAACAGTGGTGGACATCAGGAACACCGTTTTCTCTGTCCCCATTCATAAAGACAGAAGATCTTGGTTTGGTTTCTGATTTCTGGATGAAAGAAGAAGGAAGAAAAAAAAAAAAAAAAAAAGATCTGTACCAATGGGCTGCTGTGTGAGCCATGATGATGATCATGTCTCAACAGGAGGGAAGGGGTCAGAGGTCATTTGGATTGAAAACTCCGATAGGAAAGGTGAGCCAAAGTCTGATAATAGGGTGGATTCAGACATTTAGAGTCTGAATAGACCCGAAAGTCAGTGAAGCATTTTAAGACACCTGACCAAGTAGAGGAGATAATAATTCAATCAAAATGACACCAAATGGGTAAGAAATGCTGCAGGATGCTGGATGGTGACTTTATTCCTCATCCTGAGTTTGTGTTGTTTTAGTCACCCTGTTGCTTCCTGTTTCAGTGAATCCTGATATCTCAGCTGAAGAACTGACGACTGTCTGCCGTAACATCAAGAAGCCTTCGGAGAACCAAGAGATCCAGCAGCTCCACTTGGACCTCTGACAACGATCCCACATACATGGATGTCATCAGATCTCCACTGGGTTTCAGATGAGTATAAATTTGTAAGACCAGATAGCAGCAGGATTTAAGTCCTCTGTTTGGTGCACGTTAAACAAAAATCAAGACAGAATAAAACAACATCTACTACAATGTTCAGAAATTAGGAAGCTGGACACAGAACGGGTTCGAGGCTGTATTTGGACAGCTGTCTGCCACGTCTCTTATGACTTTCCAGAACAGGATTGCCCTGGAGAAGGGAGGTGTGTGTGTGTGTGTGTGCCATGTTTGGAAAACAGTGTTGCACTTCTGATAACGCTGCAGATGGTGGTCTTACCAAGGCCATACGAGGGCTGCAGACCCTGAATGGTGAAAGTGCTGAGGAACACTTCGGTGTTTGACACCTCCATGTGGGACTCCTGACTGGATGCGTGTGGCGAGTACCGAACCTTCGGATCTTCTGTACTAGTATCCATCGCTGTATTTTCAGCATTTCTGACATTGTGTGGTTGTTGTTGCATTCCGATGTCTGCGTGCACTGCTGAACCGATTGATGACCACAGCCGTCTCACCGTGGAAGACCGTGTGGCACAAATGTCTCTGATTTTGGGTCTTGACTCTGATAATGATGATGAAAATGATGATGATATTAATATCTCTTTTTTTGCCTTATAGAAACCCCTCTGAGTGTAAATGTCTTTGTTCATAAAAAATGACTCCATGACTGAAGACCCCCTGAAGTGGTCTTGGACGACGTGAAATAAACAAAGATTGTGTTAAAGCAGGAGGGAATGATAGGGTTTAAACTTTAACACACTCTTTGTTTAATCTCATTGTTATTTTACGCTCTGTATACTGCTTGTCTTATAAGATAGTTGTACACGTCAGAGAATATATCTTGTACAAGTTGCTTATCTTCATGTAATCTGTGACCTCCTTACTTTCAATAAAAGCCTCAAGAGGCCATCAGAGGGGGGGCGGACAGAGACGAGAGCAGCGGAGATGTGGCTGAGTTCTCTGTCCGTCCTCCGTGATGATGTATGAAAAACTTACTGACTTTGTCTTCCTTCATTATTGTGTGTTTAATAAATGTTAGGTCGTTTAAACCTGACAATGCGCCAGTCATGTAACTTCTGAATTGAGTCTGGAACTCAGATTTGTTGCAGTTACTCGACTGGCCGCTAGAGGAGGCAAAAGTGAGTCATTCATTGAACTCCATGTTAAAAAAAAAAACAACACTTTAGGGCAGAAACAAACCGTCTGGTTCAAAAAACAATTTTGGCTCAATCCTCACCAAATGGAAGGAAGTGTACGGGGGCTGAATGTTTTTGCACCACCCCAGGAGAGTTAATATAAAACAGTAAATGCAGTTCTAATATGATCGATTGACAGTTGGCTCAGCTAATGGCTAACCGTTGTCACTTCCTCATTCACAATCATGTTACTGCGACTTGTGACCAACCGGCTGTAAAACTTCAGCAATAATACTTCATGTTAACTGGATCATCCCGCTGGAAACATTTGGCAGCTGTGCAGATGTTTTGGTGGAGTTCAATTGAAGTGCTGGATCTAAACCTACAGTTACTGATATTACTATAAATACACACACACACACACACACACACACACATATATATATATATATATATATATATATATATATATATATATATATATATATATATATATATATATATATATATATATATATATAAAAACCCGTTCCTCACCCTCCGTGGGTGGTGTCCCTTCTAAGCTTGGGTCCTCTACCAGAGGCCAGGGAGCTTGAGGGTTCTGCGCAGTATCTTTGCTGTTCCTAACACTGCACTTTTCTGGACTGAGATGTCTGAGGTTGTTCCGGGGATCTGCTGCAGCCACTCTTCCAGTTTGGGGGTTACTGCCCCGAGTGCTCCGATCACCACGGGCACTACTGTCACCTTCACCTTCCAGGCCTTCTCCAGCTCCTCTCTAAGCCCTTGGTATTTCTCAAGCTTCTCGTGTTCCTTTCGCCTGATGTTACCATCACTTGGTATTGCCACATCCAGCACCACGGCCTTCCTCTGCTCTTTGTCTACCACCACGATGTCTGGTTGGTTTGCCATCACCATCCTGTCTGTCTGTATCTGGAAGTCCCACAGGAGCTTTGCTCTGTCATTTTCCACCACCTTGGGAGGTGTTTCCCATTTTGACCTTGGGGTTTCCAGCCCATACTCCACACAGATGTTTCTGTAGAGTATGCCCGCTACTTGGTTATGGCGTTCCATGTATGCTTTCCCTGCCAGCATCTTGCACCCTGCAGTTATGTGCTGGATTGTTTCCGGTGCTTCTTTGCACAACCTACACCTTGGGTCTTGTCTGGTGTGGTATATCTGGGCCTCTATTGCTCTGGTGTTCAGAGCCTGCTCCTGTGCAGCCAGGACGAGTGCCTCTGTGCTTTCCTGTAGGCCAGCTCTCTCTAGCCATTGGTAGGACTTCTTGAGATCAGCCACTTCAGTTATGGTTCGATGGTACATCCCGTGTAGGGGCTTGTCCTCCGATGATGCTTCCTCCTCCAGCACCTCTTCACCTTGCCATTGTCTGAGGCATTCACTGAGTACGTCATCCGTTTGGGCCTTGTCCTTGATGTACTCATGGAGCTTGGCAGTTTCGTCCCGGATATTGGCTTTCACACTCACTAGTCCTCGGCCTCCTTCCTTACGGCTTGCGTACAGTCTCAGTGTGCTGGATTTGGGGTGGAACCCACCATGCATGGTGAGGAGCTTCCTTGTCTTAACATCTGTGGTCTGTATCTCTTCCTTTGGCCACCTTATTATTCCTGCAGGGTATCTGATCACTGGCAGGGCGTAGCTGTTTATAGCCCGGGACTTGTTCTTGCCATTGAGCTGGCTTCTTAGGACCTGCCTTACTCGCTGGAGGTATTTGGCTGTTGCCATTTTCCTTGTAGCCCCTTCGAGGTTACCATTTGCCTGTGGTATTCCAAGGTACTTGTAACTGTCCTCAATGTCTGCTATTGTTCCTTCTGGGACTGAGACCCCTTCTGTGTGGACTACCTTGCCTCTTTTTGTCACCATCCTCCTACATTTCTCAAGCCCGAATGACATCCCGATGTTGTTGCTGTAGATCCTGGTGGTGTGGATCAGGGAGTCTATGTCCCGCTCGCTCTTAGCGTACAGCTTGATGTCATCCATGTAGAGGAGGTGACTGATCGTAGCTCCATTCCTGAGGCGGTATCCGTAGCCAGTCTTGTTGATTATTTGGCTTAGGGGGTTCAGACCTATGCAGAACAGCAGTGGGGACAGCTGCATCTCCTTGGTATATGCCACATCTGATGGACACTTGGGCAAGTGGCTTGTCATTTGCCTCGAGAGTGGTTTTCCACAGGTTCATCGAGTTTGCAATGTAGGCCCTTAGAGTGCTGTTGATCTTGTACATCTCCAAGGACTCAGTGATCCATGTGTGTGGCATCGAGTCGTAGGCTTTCTTGTAATCAATCCAGGCAGTGCACAGGTTGGTATTTCGGGACTTGCAGTCTTGGGCGACTGTTCTGTCAACCAGGAGTTGGTGTTTGGCTCCTCTGGTATCTCTGCCTATGCCCTTCTGTGCTTTGCTCATGTATTGCTCCATGTGCCTGCTTATCTTAGTCGCAATGATGCCTGACAGGAGCTTCCATGTTGTGGAGAGGCAGGTTATTGGTCGGTAGTTAGATGGGGCTGCACCCTTTGTGGGATCCTTCAGGATCAGGATCGTTCGCCCTTCGGTTAGCCATTCTGGGTGAGTCCCATCTCTTAGCAGCTGATTCATTTGTGCTGCCAGGCGCTCATGGAGTGCTGTGAGTTTCTTTAGCCAGTAGGCCTGGATCATGTCTGGGCCCGGTGCTGTCCAGTTTTTCATACCTGAGACTCTTTCTTGGATGTCTGCCACTGTGATGGTGACTGGTTTCTGCTCAGGGAGGTTGCTGTGCTCCTCTCTTAGGGAGACTAGCCATTGAGCACTGCTGTTATGTGCTGCATCCTTCTCCCATATGCTCTTCCAGTACCTCTCAGTTTCCAGCCTTGGTGGGTCTGCTCTGTTGTTATTACCCTGCCATTGAGCATACATTTTCGCAGGTTGAGTTGCGAACAGCCTGTTTATTCGTCTGGCTTCATTGTCTCTAGTGTATCTCTTTAGGCGGCTAGCCAAGGCTTGGAGCCTTTGTTTGTCAGTTTCGAGTGCTTCAGGTATGGGTATCTGGTTGTACTTCTTGGGTACTGGTCTTTTCATTGCACCTTTCTGGGCTCCTGTCAATTGACTCACTTCTCTCCGTGCCACCTTGATTTTTACCTCCAACCTTCGTTTCCATGGTGGGTCATGTTTCTCATGGTTCCCATGGTTGTTCTTATAGCCAAGCATCTCCAGGATAACTGCTGCTGAAGTGTATATCAGCTCATTGGTCTCGGTGATTGTTGTGGTAGGGATCGCTGTCAGTGCTGCATTCACATTGTCCAGGAGACTTTCCGATGGTGCTTCACTTAGTCTTGGTTGCCTTGTGTTCAGTCTCGCCATGATCTTATCTTTCAGATCCTTCGCTGCCTCGCTCAGCGTTATTGGGGCTTGGTACCCAATCTCTGGAGGGGCAGGTTGTGTAACCTCCCCTCTGACCTGGCGTCCTGGTTCCCCCATGCAGGTATTCACATTGCATTTGTGTTGTACCTCGTCAATCTCAAGTTGTGATAGCAGTTGCCGTTTGTGGATGTTGGAACACTGAGCTACTAGTTGTTTCGCTGCCAGCTGTGAACGTGGGTTTCGAAGTAACCATTGTGCCCACATTCTCTGCATGTAACCCCTCTGACTAGGGTTACTTGAGTAGTAGCATTCCAGCAGAGCCTTGTTGTCGCATCTCGCCCATTTCCGCCTTGTTCCAGTAGCCCACTTCTCATCAAGGTGCTCTGGTTCCCCAGCACCTGACGCAGACCTTGTTTGGCCGGGCGACGTCTGAGCCGGCATGTCATCTGTTTCATTGTCCCTCATCATGGTATGAGGTAGGCGGTATTAGCGTGAAGGGTCTTGCCCAAGGACCCGCACTGGGTGCTGTTCATAGCTCATGTTCCCCCCGGGAATCGAACCCCTGACCTCCTGTGTGCCAGTCCTGCACTGTACCACACAGATATATATGTGTATATATATATATATATATATATATATATATATATATATATATATATATATATATATATATATATATATATATATATATATATATATATATATATATATATATATATGCATTTTAAACTTGCAACAAAGTTTTTTTGTTTTTTTATGTGTTTAGGTGTGTGCAAGTGTGTTCCCTTCACCAGCCCTCATGACAGTCTAACTAGTTTCCCTGGAGAAGAGAGAAGAAAAAAAAAGAAAAGAAGGGGCAATAAATATTCTGCCAAAGAGGGCTAAAATCACCGGGTGTGGAATGCGGAAAGATAGAAATAGAAAGATCAAGAAAGAGAGATGAGACAGTGGTGGTGCAGTCTGGTGTCTGTGTTGTAATGTGTGTTAAAAAGAGTCTATAATGTGTTGCTTAAAGAGTAAAGGCGGACACAGGACAATAAGGTGTTATAGGCAAAGAGAGGACAGAGAAAAAGGTGAGGAGGTTTCTGTTTACAATAGTTTTCACTGTGAGCATATCTGAGTGTTTGGGGGTTTAGGGGCAGTATTTAAAAAGTCATATATAAAATATACATAGACGCATTTAAATTCAATTCAATTCAATTTTAATTCAATTTTATTTATATAGCGTCTATTACAACACAAGTTGTCTCTAGGCGCTTTCCAGAGACCCAGAACATGACCCCCGAGCAATTATTACATAAACAGCGGCAGGTAAAAACTCCCCTAGTGGAAGAAAAACCTTAAGCCAAACAGTGGCAAGGAAAAACTCCCCTTTAAGAGGGAAGAAACCTTGAGCAGGACCTGGCTCATGAGGGGGGACCCTCCTGCCGAAGGCCAGCCGGGTAGAGCAAGAAATAAGAAAGATAAATACTCATGCGTCCTTTCTTGCAGCTGGTGAGAAAGACCGGGATACTTCTTTCCCACTGGTGATGAAGACAGGACAATTCTAGCTGGTGAGGAAGCTCAGGAAACTTCCTTCCAGCTGGTTAGGAAGACCCGGACACTTGCTTCCATTTGGTGAGGATGACCAGTACACTTCTTTCCACCTGGTGAGGAAGACATGTACCCTTACTTCCACTTGGTGAGGAAGACCAGGAAACTTTCTTCCAGCTGGTGAGGAAGACCAGGACACTTCCTTCCATTTGGGGAAACAGACCAGGACACTTCCGTCCACTTTATTCCAGCTGGGTAGAAAGACCAGGACTCTTCCTACCAACTGGTGTGGAAGACCAGAACACGTTCTTTCAGCTGGTTCGGAAGACCAGGATACTTTCTTCCAGCTGGTGAGGAAGACCCAAACACTTCCTTTCATTTGATGAGGAAGACCAGGACACTTCCTTCCAGCTAGTGAGGAAGAGATGTGCACCTCTTTCCACCTGGTGAGGATAACCTGTACACTTCTTTCCATTTGGTGAGGATGACCAGGAAACTTCTTTCCACTTTCTTTCAGCTGGTCAGTAAGACCCGGACACTTCCTTCCAGCTGGTGAGGAATACCCGGACACTTCCTTCCATTTGGTAAGGAAGACCCTGATAGTTTCTTCCATTTGGTGAAGAAGACCAGGACACTTCCTTCCAGCTGGTGAGAAAGACCACAACACTTCCTTCCAGCTGGTGAGTAAGACCAGGACTCTTCCTTCCAGCGGGTGAGGAAAACCCAGGCACTTCCTTCCATTTGCTGATGAGGACCAGGACACCTTTATCCAGCTGGTGAGGAAGACCAGTACACTTCCTACCAGCTGGTGAAGAAGACTGCAAAACGTCTTACCAGCTGGTGAGGAAGACCGGGTCACATCCAGCAAGTGAGGAAGTCCAGGACTTGTCCTTCCAGTGGGTGAGGAAGACGGAACATGTTCTTTCATTTGCTGAAGAAGACCAGGACACATTCTTCCAGCAGGTGAAGAAGATCCAAATACTTCCTTCCAGCTGGTGAGGAAGACCCGAACACTTCTTTCCATTTGGAGAGGAAGAGTGGAGACATTCTTTCAGCTCGTTCGGAAGACCAGGACACTTTGAGCTGGTAAGGACGACCCAGACACTTCCTTCCCACAGGTGAGGAAGACCCGTACACTTCCTTCCATTTGGTGGGGATGACCAGTACACTTTCTTAAATTTGGTGAGGATGACCAGGACACTTTCTTCCAGCTGGTGAGTAAGACCAGTACACTTTCTTAAATTTGGTGAGGATGACCAGGACAATTTCTTCCAGCTGGTGAGGAGAACCAGTACACTTCCTTTCATTTGGTGAGGATGACTAGGAAACTTCCTTCCACTCCTTTCCATTTTGTCAGGTAGACCTATCCTTCCAGCTGGTGAAGAAGACCGGGACACTTCATTCCATTTGGTGAGGAAGACTCAGACACTTCTATCCAGCTGGTGAGGAAAACCCAGACACTTTCTTCTATTTGGTAAGGAAGACCAGGACACGTTGTTCCAGCTGGTGAGGAAGACCCAAACACTTCCTTCCAGCTAATGAGGAAGACTAGGACACTTTCTTCCAGCTGGCGAGGAAGACCTGTACACTTCCTTCCACTTGGTGAAGAAGACCCGGAAACATCTTTCCACTTTCTTCCAGTTGGTGAGGAAGACCAAGACACTTTCTTCCAGCTGGTGAGGATAACCCAAACCCTTCCTTCTACCTGGTGATGAAGACATGCACACTTCCTTTCATTTGGTGAGGAAGATGAGGACACTTTCTTCCAGCTGGTGAGGATAACCCAAACCCTTCCTTCTACCTGGTGATGAAGACATGCACACTTCCTTTCATTTGGTGAGGAAGATGAGGACACTTTCTTCCAGCTGGTGAGGATAACCCAAACCCTTCCTTCTACCTGGTGATGAAGACATGCACACTTCCTTTCATTTGGTGAGGAAGATGATGACACTTCCTTTCATTTGGTAAGGAAGACCAGGACACTTTCTTCCAGCTGGCGAGAAACACAGGTACACTTCGTTCCACTTGGTGAGGATGACCAGGAAAAACATCTTTCCACTTTCTTCCAGCTGGTGAGGAAGACACGTACACTTACTTCCTTTTAGGTATTAAGATCAGGACACTTTCTTCCAGCTGGTGAGGAAGACCCAAACCCTTCCTTCTACCTGGTGATGAAGACACGTACACTTACTTCCATTTGGTGAGGAAGACCAGGATACTTTCTTTCATTTGGTGAGGAAGACCAGGACACTTTCTTCCAGCTGGTGAGGATGACCTGTACAATTCCTACCATTTGGTGAGGATGACCCGGGCACTTACTTCCAGCTGGTGAGGAAAACCAGCACATTTCCTTCCATTTGGTGAGGATGACCCGGGCACTTACTTCCAGCTGGCGAGGAAGACCAGAACACTTCCTTCCATTTGGTGAGGACGACCAGGACACTTTCCTCCAGCTGGCACGGAAAACCAGCCCACTTCCTTCCATTTGCTGAGGAAGACTCGGGCACTTCCTTCCAGCTGGTGAGGAAAACCAGCACATTTCCTTCCATTTGGTGAGGATGACCCAGACACTTCCTTCCCGCTGGTGATGAAGACCAGGACACTTTCTTCCAGCTAGTTTGGAAGACCCGGACACTTCCTTCCATTTGGTGAGGATGACCAGGACACTTCCTTCCATATGGTGAGGTAGACCAGGACACTTTCTTCCAGCTTGTGAGGAAGACCCAAAAACTTCCTTCCACCTGGTGAGGAAGACCCGTACACTTCCTTCCATTTGGAGAGGATGACCCTGACACTTCCTTCCATTTGGTGAGGAAGACCAGGTCACATTCTTCCAGTTTGTGAGGAAGACCAAAAAACTTCCTTTCGCCGGGTGAGGAAGATCCGTACACTTACTTTCGTTTGGTGAGGAGGACCAGGACACTTCCGTCGATTTGGTGAGGTTGACCAGGACACTTTCTTTCATCTGGTGGGGAAGACATGGACACTTATTTCCATTTGGTGAGAAAGACTCGGACACTTCCTTCCAGCTGGTGAGTAAGACCCTGACACTTCCAGCTAGTGAGGAAGACCGGAACACTTCCTTCCAACTGGTGAAGAAGACCAGGATGCATTCTTTTATTTGGTGAAGAAGACCAGGACACGTTGTTCCAGCTGGTGAGGATAACCCAAACCTTTCCTTCTACCTGGTGATGAAGACATGCACACTTCCTTTCATTTGGTGAGGAAGATGAGGACACTTTCTTCCAGCTGGTGAGGATAACCCAAACCCTTCCTTCTACCTGGTGATGAAGACATGCACATTTCCTTTCATTTGGTGAGGAAGATGAGGACACTTCCTTTCATTTGGTAAGGAAGACCAGGACACTGTCTTCCAGCTGGCAAGAAACACAGGTACACTTCGTTCCACTTGGTGAGGATGACCAGGAAAAACATCTTTCCACTTTCTTCCAGCTGGTGAGGAAGACCAGGACACTCCCTTCCTTTTAGTTATTAAGATCAGGATACTTTCTTCCAGCTTGTGAGGAAGACCCAAAAACTTCCTTCCACCTGGTGAGAAAGACCCATACACTTCCTTCCATTTGGAGAGGATGACCCTGACACTTCCTTCCATTTGGTGAGGAAGACCAGGGCACATTCTTCCAGTTTGTGAGGAAGACCAAAAAACTTCCTTTCGCCGGGTGAGGAAGATCCGTACACTTACTTTCGTTTGGTGAGGAGGACCAGGACACTTCCTTCGATTTGGTGAGGTTGACCAGGACACTTTCTTTCATCTGGTGGGGAAGACACGGACACTTATTTCCATTTGGTGAGAAAGACTCGGACACTTCCTTCCAACTGGTGAAGAAGACCAGGACGCATTCTTTTATTTGGTGAAGAAGACCAGGACACGTTGTTCCAGCTGGTGAGGAAGACCTGTACACTTCCTTCCACTTGGTGAACAAGACCCGGAAACATCTTTCCACTTTCTTCCAGCTGGTGAGGAAGACCAAGACAGTTCCTTCCATTTGGTTAGGAAGACCAAGACACTTTCTTCCAGCTGGTGAGGATAACCCAAACCCTTCCTTCTACCTGGTGATGAAGACATGCACACTTCCTATCATTTGGTGAGGAAGATGAGGACACTTCCTTTCATTTGGTAAGGAAGACCAGGACACTGTCTTCCAGCTGGCGAGAAACACAGGTACACTTCGTTCCACTTGGTGAGGATGACCAGGAAAAACATCTTTCCACTTTCTTCCAGCTGGTGAGGAAGACCAGGACACTCCCTTCCTTTTAGTTATTAAGATCAGGACACTTTCTTCCAGCTGTGAGGAAGACCCAAACCCTTCCTTCTACCTGGGGATGAAGACACGTACACTTACGTCCATTTGGTGAGGAAGACCGGGATACTTCCTTTCATTAGGTGAGGAAGACCAGGAAACTTTCTTCCAGCTGGCGAGGATGACCTGTACAATTCCTACCATTTGGTGAGGAAGACCAGGACACTTCTATCCACTTTCTTCCAGCTGGTGAGGAAGATCAGCACACTTCCTTCCATTTGGTGAGGATGACCCGGGCACTTACTTATTTCGAGCTGGTGAGGAAAACCAGCACACTTCCTTCCATTTGCTGAGGATGACCCGGGCACTTACTTCCAGCTGGTGAGGAAAACTAGCACACTTCCTTCCATTTGCTGAGGATGACCAGGAAACTTCTTTCTATTTTCTTCCAGCTGGTGAGGAAGACCCGAACACTTCCTGCCAGCTGGTGAAGAAGACCAGGACACTTCCTTCTATTTGGTGAGGACGACCAGGACATTTTCTTCCAGCTGGTGAGGTAGATTTTGAACAGCTTTCTCCTTTGTGAGAAAATACAAATTTAGTCCACTTTTATCCTTCAGGAGCCCCTGATACAGAACTTATAGGCTTCCCATAATACTGAAACTGAGTTCCAACAGTAAAGGGTCAGGACAACAAGTTCTTTTCCTTCAGACACTTGCTTCCATTTGGTGAGGATGACCAGTACACTTCTTTCCACCTGGTGAGGAAGACATGTACCCTTACTTCCACTTGGTGAGGAAGACCAGGAAACTTTCTTCCAGCTGGTGAGGAAGACCAGGACACTCCCTTCCTTTTAGTTATTAAGATCAGGACACTTTCTTCCAGCTGTGAGGAAGACCCAAACCCTTCCTTCTACCTGGGGATGAAGACACGTACACTTACGTCCATTTGGTGAGGAAGACCGGGATACTTCCTTTCATTAGGTGAGGAAGACCAGGAAACTTTCTTCCAGCTGGCGAGGATGACCTGTACAATTCCTACCATTTGGTGAGGAAGACCAGGACACTTCTATCCACTTTCTTCCAGCTGGTGAGGAAGATCAGCACACTTCCTTCCATTTGGTGAGGATGACCCGGGCACTTACTTATTTCGAGCTGGTGAGGAAAACCAGCACACTTCCTTCCATTTGCTGAGGATGACCCGGGCACTTACTTCCAGCTGGTGAGGAAAACTAGCACACTTCCTTCCATTTGCTGAGGATGACCAGGAAACTTCTTTCTATTTTCTTCCAGCTGGTGAGGAAGATCAGCACACTTCCTTCCATTTGGTGAGGATGACCCGGGCACTTACTTATTTCGAGCTGGTGAGGAAAACCAGCACACTTCCTTCCATTTGCTGAGGATGACCAGGAAACTTCTTTCTATTTTCTTCCAGCTGGTGAGGAAGACCCGAACACTTCCTGCCAGCTGGTGAAGAAGACCAGGACACTTCCTTCTATTTGGTGAGGACGACCAGGACATTTTCTTCCAGCTGGTGAGGTAGATTTTGAACAGCTTTCTCCTTTGTGAGAAAATACAAATTTAGTCCACTTTTATCCTTCAGGAGCCCCTGATACAGAACTTATAGGCTTCCCATAATACTGAAACTGAGTTCCAACAGTAAAGGGTCAGGACAACAAGTTCTTTTCCTTCAGGTACCACCCCTGTCCTGAAGACCGAGACACTTACTTCCAGTTGGTGAGGAAGTTCCTGGACACTTCCTTCCATTTGCTGAGGAAGTTCCTGGACACGTCCTTCCTTTTGCTGAGGAAGACCAGGGCACTTCTTCACATTTGGTGAGGAAGACTGGGAATAGTTTGCTCCTTTGTGAGAAAATACCAATTTAGTCCACTTTTATCCTCCAGGGGCCCCAGACAAAGAATTTGGCCCTTATAGGCTTCCCATAATACTGAAACTAAATTTCTTTTTTTTTTTTTTTTTAACCAAGGGTGTTTTGTGTGTGTGGGTGGGTGTGTGCAAGTGTGCTACGTTCACCAGCCCTCATAAAGTCAAACTATATTTTTATTGATCCCTGGAGAAATCAAACAAGATAAAAGTAAAGGGAGAGTCAGAAAGAGGGGTATAAATATTCTGCAGAGGAGGGCTAGAGTCACCGGGTGTGGAGAGTGGAGAGAAAGAGAGCAGGAGAGAGAGACGAGACAGTGGTGGTGCAGTTTGGTGTCTGTGTTGTAATATGCATCAAGAAGAGTTTATAATGTGTTGTTTAAAGAGTAAAAAGTGGACACAAGACAATCAAGTGTTATAAGCAAAAAAGAAAACAGAAAAGGGGGGAGGAGCTTTCTATTTACAATCACGTCGTTTGAGCGTTTGGGGGGGGTTGGAGGCAGTATTGAAAAGTCATATATATAATAGGCATAGAAGTATTTAAATACTCATACATGTCCACATATATCAAAATAAAGTCATAAACAGAAAAGATAGATAAATAATCCATACACATTCACACACACACACACACACACACACACACACACACACACACACACACACACACACACACACACACACACACACACACACACACACACACACACATATTCATACAATCAATGAAAATAAACCGTGGATTAATGTGTGGACATCTAAGAGTTTTGATATGCATAGTAGGTGTAAAATACATAAGCATATGTACATGATTATACATACATACAAATATACATTGATACATGCATGTACACATGTGCCTGATTGAAAATACACATATATATATATATATAAGTAGCTATTCATATGATATACATACCCATACCTTTAAATCATTGCATATAGTATATCAGTATATGCATACACTTTGCATGTTCATGTCACAATACATTTCCCAGTAATCATTTACTTACACTCATGCAACTCATATTCATACATACATACATACATACATACATACATACATACATACATACATACATACATACATACATACATACATACATACATACATACATACATACACACACCCATGCATATCATCCATATAAGTATATACACCCACTTGCATGTATCCACATACACCTAAATAGATACATGCACATAGGGATACACACACACAAATACATAAACATGTACACACACACACCCACACACACATATACACACACACACACACACACACACACACACACGTGCGTGCGTGCATGCATGCACACATACATACACACACACATATACACACACACACACACACACACACACACACACAGCTATTCATACGTACATACATACATACATATCACATACGTTCACACACATATATGCACAAACATACTGACGTATATAACTACACACACACATATACACACCAATACATACACATACACACACGCACACACATACATACACACACACACACACCCATACACACACACATATAAACATGCATCTATGTATATAAACTCACTTATTTGCACATAAATACATACAAGAATATAATAATAATAATAATACATTTATTAATTACAAAACTAATAATATTAGGTCATTTAAACACTTCCTCCTTTAAATAGTTATTCTTACAATTCCGTTGTGGGTTCCTATCGTCATCGGTAGCGCCCCATCCCTCCCCCCAGCCCTGGGCCACCCCAGCCCCCCACGGCAGCGGCCGCAGCCAGCAGGAGGGGAGGGGGGAATCCGAGGCCGCCGATCCCACACCCTCCCTTAGTACAGACATTACCAGCTGGAGACCCGGCAGGCTCAAGGAAACAAGGCCGCGAGGTGCCCCCAGATCCCCCGACCCCCAACATATCGAACCCCGCACGGGCAAGAAACAGTGTCGCCGGTGGCCCGCCAATGCATCGGCCCCCGCCACGCACCCCGGCGACGCGACAGCGACACCGAACACCAGTAGCCACGGTGCCGGACAGGCAAAGAGGGTGGGGCAGGCGGAAGGCAGGAGGGAAGAGGGACAGAGGAGCCAGAGCAGCACGACCAGCCCAGGGGGGGCCGGGACCGCCACCACCCACCGTCCGCAGATACACATGGCCGGGAGCGGAGGCAGCAGGGCGGGGACACAGCCGACACCCGGAGGCGGCGCAGGAACCAGGAGAAGGAGCCCGCCGACACACCGCAACACACCCAGACAGTAACCGGCGCCTCACCTTCCCCGCCAGAGGTCCCCCCCAGAGGCCGGCCCCGGCACCAGACCCACCAACCAAGGCGCAACCCAGACCCGCCGGGGCCCCAGAAATCCCAATTGCAGGACCAGATCCCGAAGGCAAGAGCGCGGACCAGGCAGCCAGGCACCCAGAGACCCACCGGGACCGCCCGGCACGTGACCCCCGAAAAGCCCCGCACAACCCCCCCCACCCCCCCACCCCCCCACCCCACCTGGATCCCTCCCCTCTCATTTTTTTTTTTTTTCCCTATTTTTAATTAATTAATTTATTTATTTATTTTATTTATTTATTTTTTTCCAATTAAAATAGTATATTTTCTAATATGATTGTGTTCGGGTTCATTAAAAACAGAAACTGGCATCTGCAGGGTGGGCACCCCCCACACATCTCAGTTCTTATGGTTAAGTTTGTGTTTTTTTTTTTTTTTTTTTGTTTGTTTGTTTTTTTTTAAAATTCACCTCTTATATTAAAAACGTGAGCTGGCATCTATGGGGTGGGCACCCCCCACACATCTCAGCTCTCTCCGTTATGTTTGTGGGTTTTTTTTTTTTTGTTTTTTTTTTGGGGCATATATGAGAGGGGGGGGGGGTAACAGGGAGGGGAGGCCCGGCGGGGCCTGGGGGCCACCACCAAGCAAGCCCCGGACAGCCACAGGGGACCGGGCACACAGCCACGCTCCAACCATCAGGACCCCCCACAAAAGGGCACCAGAGCCCCCGAAGAGGCTGAGCCACATCCCCAGCTACGCAGGCCAGAAACCGGCGCCGGCCCCAGCGAAGGCCACCAGGCAGGGCCGTACGGGGCCGCCACTGACGCGGGAGTTGGATGGCGGCGGAGCCCCAGTCCGTGCCCCAGCGCCACCCCCGGGGGCCGACCGCCCCCCCGCCCCACACCACCACCAACACCCAGTGCACCGCACCCGATAGGGATGGCAACACCCCTGAGCCCCCTGAAACTAAATTTCAACAGTAAAGGGTCGCGACACCAAGTTCTTTGTCTTCAGGTACCACCTCTGTCAGGTACCACACCCTTGGAGTAGAGTCACTGGTCCTCTGATTGACGAACCGACGCACTGTCTTAATCATACTCTTGATCTGGTCCTCGTCTACGGTGTAGAACCTGATCTGGTCCTCGTCTACGGTGTAGAACCCGATGATCTGTTAGTGTCACATGTAAACTCCCTCCTATCCGACCACTATTTAATAACGTTTGAATTCAACATTGTCAACGTTACGCATAATAGGAGGAATTACTTTAGCAGGTGTCTATCCGATAAAGCTGTTACTAAATTTAGGGAGGCCATTGCTCTTCATCTTCTTACAGTGGAACATAGTGAAGCAGTTGAGGGCTGTGACCTCGGTTCTACCTCTGCAGACGTTGATTTCCTTGTCGGCAGCACTGCAGATGTGTTGCACTCAGCTTTAGATGCAGTTGCTCCTTTGAGAAAGAGGGTCTCTAACCACAGGAGTTGAACTCCCTGGTTTAACTCACATATTCGTATGTTAAAACAGAAAGTGCGTAAAATGGAAAGAAAGTGGTACTCTAGTAGGTCTGTAGATATTTATTATGCATGGAAAGATAGTCTAATAGTGTATAAAAAAGCGCTTCGCAAAGCTAGAACAGCCTATTATTCAGTGTTAATAGAGGATAATAAAAATAACCCACGTTTTCTGTTCAGCACTGTAGCCAGGCTGACAAAGAGCCACAACTCTGTTGAGCCGTGCATCCCTGCAGCTCTCAGTAGTGAAGACTTTATGAGCTTCTTTAGCAATAAAATTGTCAGAATTAGAGAGGAAATCAGCCACACCCACCCGGCAGTGGCTGTGGGAATTTCTTCAACTTCGGCAACTCCCTTATGCTCCGACCTGACTCTAGACTGTTTTGTTCCTGTTGATCTCTCTGAACTGACCTCAGTCATCAGTAGAACTAAATCATCCACGTGTCTGTTAGACCCAATCCCAACTCGACTACTTAAAAATGTTTTCTCTCTTATTGGACCGATACTGAAACAGATCAACATGTCCCTAGTCTTAGGATATGTACCACAGGCTTTTAAAGTCGCAGTAATCAAACCATTACTTAAAAAACCCTCTCTTGACCCAGACATTTTAGCTAACTATAGACCGATCTCCAACCTTCCATTTATCTCTAAAATTCTGAAAAGGGTAGTTGCAAGCCAGCTGTGTGACCATTTGTATAGAAATGATCTATTTGAAATTTTTCAGTCAGGGTTCAGAATGCATCATAGCACAGAAACAGCACAGGTTCGAGTCTCGAATGACCTTCTTATGGCCTCAGATAATGGGTTAGTGTCCCTACTGGTTCTGCTGGACCTCAGCGCTGCTTTTGATACTATAGATCACAGCATTTTACTGCAGAGACTAGAGTATGTTGTTGTGATTAAAGGGACAGCTCTAGGTTGGTTTAAATCATATCTGTCTGATAGATTCCAGTTTGTTCATGTTCATGAGGTTTCTTCCGTACAGACGAGGGTCTGCTATGGTGTCCCGCAGGGTTCAGTGCTAGGGCCAGTCTTGTTCAGTTTATACAAGCAGCCCTTGGGAAGTATTATCCGGAACCACGGCATTAATTTTCATTGTTATGCTGATGATACGCAGCTGTATCTGTCTATGAAGCCAGATGAAACAGAACCATCAGACAAACTTCAGATGTGTATTAAGGACATCAAGGACTGGATGTCCAGAAATTTTTTGCTTCTAAATTCTGATAAAACAGAGGTTGTTGTTTGTGGTCCAAAACTGCTTAGGAAGGGATTAGATGGTGTTGCGATGGCCTCCAGTAAAACTGTGCGAAACCTTGGCGTTATATTTGATCAGGATTTGTCATTTAAACAGCATATTAATCAGGTTTGTAAAACCGCGTTTTTCCACCTCCGTAATATCACAAAGATCAGGAACATCCTCTCCCAGAGTGATGCTGGAAAACTAATTCATGCGTTCGTATCTTCTAGACTAGATTACTGTAATGTGTTGTTGGCTGGATGTCCAAGTAATTCTCTGAAGATCCTCCAGATGATCCAAAATGCAGCAGCGCGAGTGCTGACAGGAACCAACAAGAGACCACGTCTCTCCAGTTTTAGCTTCCCTCCATTGGCTCCCTGTAAAATTTAGAATCCAATTCAAAATTTTATTACTGGTATATAAAGTCCAAAATGGCCTAGCGCCGCGATATTTGCAAGACCTGATAGAACCGTACGTTCCTAACAGAGTTCTCCATTCTCAGGGTGCAGGTTTACTCGTAGTTCCTAGAAGATCCAGATGTAGATTTGGAAGACGGGCTTTCTGTTATCAGGCACCATCACTCTGGAACCAACTTCCAGATTGGGTTAAGGAGGCTGATACCACCTCCACCTTTAAAACTAAACTTAAAACATTTCTGTTTAATAAAGCATATAGTTAGTGTACATTTACTACCTTAATGTGTCAGGGCCAGTAGTCAAAGCTGCAGCTACAGGACCAGACTAGAGCAGCTCATCTTAAACAGCTTCGGTGTAGATATGCTGTTATAGGCCTCTGCTGCAGGGGGGCACCAACATGATCCACTGAGTGGTGCCTTTCACCTTCTCTGTTTCTCTTTGTCTTCTCTGTCTCTTCTTCACCTCAACCCTCATTTATTAACAGTATCTCATAAACTTAATTGTGGTCCATTGTTCTTGTAGTTTTTTGTGCTTGTCTGGCCCTTCTTTTCCTCTTCTGTGCATGTTCTGCAGACCAGAACCTCAGGAGCTGCTTGCTGACCTTCAGTTCCACCTCTGACCATCCCAGTGTCTGTCTTCACCTGTCTGTGTGGATGTCTGTTGGATACTTGCTGACATCCCGACCTGCAGTCCTCATCCTCTTGTATCACCGTCTATCCATATATCACCCATATTCACAGAAGTCTAATTGGTCTATTGACGACTGAGGTCAGGTCAGAGAGGTCAACAGGAACCAAACAGTCTAGAGTCAGGTCAGGGAGGTCTACAGAAACCAAAAAGTCCAGAGTCAGGTCAGAGCATAAGGGAGTCGCCGAAGTTGAAGAAATGTCCACAGCCACTGCCGGGTGGGTGTGGCCGATTTCCTCTCTAATTCTGACAATTTTATTGCTAAAGAAGCTCATAAAGTCTTCACTACTGAGAGCTGCAGGGATGCACGGCTCAACGGTGGATCATGTTGGTGCCCCCCTGCAGCAGAGGCCTATAACAGCATATCTACACCGAAGCTGTTTAAGATGAGCTGCTCTAATCTGGTCCTGCAGCTGCAGCTTTGACTACTGGCCCTGACACATTAAGGTACTAAATGTACACTAACTATATGCTTTATTAAACAGAAATGTTTTAAGTTTAGTTTTAAAGGTGGAGGTGGTATCAGCCTCCTTCACCCAAACTGGAAGTTGGTTCCAGAGTGATGGTTCCTGATAACAGAAAGCCCGTCCTCCAAATCTACATTTCGATACTCTAGGAACTACGAGTAAACCTGCACCCTGAGAACGGAGAGCTCTATTAGGAACGTACGGTTCTATCAGGTCCTGCAAATATCGCGGCGCTAGGCCATTTTGGACTTTATATGCCAGTAATAAAATGTTGAATTGGATTCTAAATTTTACAGGGAGCTGATGGAGGGAAGCTAAAACTGGAGAGACGTGGTCTCTTGTTGATTCCTGTCAGCACTCACGCTGCTGCATTTGGATCATCTGGAGGATCTTCAGAGAATTACTTGGACATCCAGCCAACAACACGTTACAGTAATCTAGTCTAGAAGATACGAACGCATGAATTAGTTTTTCGGCATCACTCTGGGAGAGGATGCTCCTGATCTTTGCGATATTACGGAGGTGGAAAAACGTAGTTTTACAAACCTGATTAATATGCTGTTTAAATGACAAATCCTGATCAAATATAACGCCAAGGTTTCGCACAGTTTTACTGGAGGACATCACAACACCATCTAATCCCTTCCTGAGGTGTTTGGACCACAAACAACAACCTCTGTTTTATCTGAATTTAGTAGCAAAAAATTTCTGGACATCCAGTTAACACTGAATAATAAGCTGTTCTAGCTTTGTGAAGTGCTTTTTTATACACTATTAGACTATCTTTCCATGCATGCTGTTAAGCAGAAAATGTCACTCCGGGTCTCAGTAATTAGATCGTTTACTAATAGAGACTTGGAGCTTAAAGATCGTATATTTAGTAATCCGCATCTAATTGTTTGGTCTTTAGTTCGCACTAAATGCGTATTGTTTTTATTTTTTACGAGGTTATTTTGGTTAACGCCTCTATTACGTCGCGCTTGGTGAACATTTGGAGGACGGGGAATCGACACTAAATCTATTTTACTTGGCACCTCGTTAGAATCTCCAATTACATCATTTACTTCTACCTTTTTATTGGCAGGCGATAGTCCTGGAGAAGCAGCAGAGAAGCGTGTAAGACTGCAGCTCTGCACCCCGGCCTGGACCCTGGATTGTCAGGGGGAGGATCTAATAATATCAGCCAGATTTCTAGAGATAAGAGCTGCACCATCCCGGGTGGGATGAATGCCGTCTCTTCTAATCAGACCAGGCTTTCCCCAAAACGTCTTCCAATTGTCAATAAAGGCCACGTCGTTTTCTGAACACCACCGAGACAACCAGCGACGGAGCGACAACATGCGGCTTAACATGTCATCACCGGTCAGATTGGGGAGGGGACCAGAGAAAACTACGGAGTCCGACATGGTTTTCGCATAGTTACACACCGAGACAATTTTTGGGACTACGCTTCCTCCGAAGCGTCACCCAGCCGCCCTGACTGCCCGGCTGCTCGGGGGCTGCAGGGGGGCGGCTACCAGCAGCTGCTCCTGGCCGGTCCGCCGCTACTTCAGCCTGACAAGCTACCGAGTCTACCGGACTATGGTCTAGTTGGTGAACCGGACCTCGAACTCACTGAGCCTCGCCTCCAGAGCTACAAACAAACTACATTTTATACACTTACCGTCTTCACTAAAGGAGGCAGAGGAATAAGTGAACATTTCACACACTGAGCAGTAAGAAGGAGAAACGGTGGGAGAGGAGGCCATGCTGAGAGGACAGGAGACGGTACCTGTACCGGTGACTGGTGGAAATGAAAGTTAAATAAGAGAAAAGGTACAAGTGCTCGATTCAAAGAGAAGTTTACAAGATGTAGTGTTTTATTATCAAAACAAACTAAAATCAGAGTTTAAGGATTCTAAGAATCAGAGCCCGTAACGCCGTGCAGACAGACACAGACCGCCAACAACAAACGGGAAGTGACGCGATACGTTACCCACCCAGAAAAGATCAGGGATCATTTCACTACAGGAACCAAACAGTCCAGAGTCAGGTCAGGGAGCTCTACAGGAACCAAACAGTCCAGAGTCAGGTCAGGGAGCTCTACAGGAACCAAACAGTCCAGAGTCAGGTCAGGGACGTCTACATGAACCAAACAGTCTAGAGTCAGGTCAGGGAGGTCTACAGGAACCTAACAGTCCAGAGTCAGATCAGGGAGGTCTACAGGAACCAAAGAGTCTAGAGTCAGGTCAGGGAGGTCTACAAGAACCAAATAGTCTAGAGTCAGGTCAGGGAGGTCTAAACAGGTCTAAATCTAAACAGGTGTAGACAGCAGACACTGAGGTGGTCAGAGGTGGGACTGCAGGTCAGTGGATCATGTTGGTGTCCCCCTGCAGCAGGTCTACAGCAGCAGATCCAGATGAAGCTGTGTTGAAGACCAGCTGCTCCAGTCTGGTCCTGCAGCTGCAGCTGTGACTACTGGTCCTGACACACTAAAGTTTACACCAACTAGATGTTTTACTGAACACAAATGTTTGAAGTTTGGTTTTAAAGAGGATGCTTTTAATATTTTTGATATTGTGACATACAGTGAAAAACGCAGTCTTACAAACCTGATTAATCTGCTGTTTAAATGACAAATCCTGATCAAAATAACTCCAAGGTTTCTCACAGTTTTACTGGAAATAACACCATCTAATCCCTTCACATTTCTTAGCTACTACATGATGTATAAAGATCTTCTCCCAATGAACTCTCATCGTTGCAACATTTCCAACAATGACTATTTTATGACATTCAGTGTAGATGAGTCAATAAAGATGATTCACGGCTGAGGAACATCGCTGCTACAGAGAACGCAGAGACACTGATGAAGCTGGTGATCGAAATCTAAAGCCAGGATAAACAGGCTCAATAAAGGTGGTATTGAAGGTGTGGAGGTGGACCAGACCTTCACAGGAGACTTTGTAGAAGGACAGAGCACCAGCAGAACTGTCCACGTACACTCCTATCGTCCCAGAGGCCGAGGAAGAGGAGGAGATGGATGTTCGTATGTTATTGTGCCAGATGTAGAAGCCGTCGTCAGAGCAGTTCAGACTCCAAGACTGAGCGTTCCATCCAAACCTGCAGTCATCGCTCATTCCTCTCCTCCTGATTCCCCCGTAGCTCACGGATACGTCGAGCCATCCTCTCCAGTCCACCTCCCAGTATGAGCGACCAGTCAGGGCGTTTCTGCACAGCAGCTGCCAGCAGTGATTGAATCTGTCCGGATGATCAGGATACAGTAGATCTTCCTCCACCAGCGTCACTGTCCTGCTGTCTTCAGACAGTTTGATGTTGGGATTTATCGAGTTTGTGTCTACTTCCAGTTCACAGAAATCTGGTGGAGCCAAAGAGACAACTTCTTAAGTGTTCTATATTTCTGTAGACGATCACACTTACATGTTTTCATACAAGACCCTTTCACCATGAATTTGACTTACACTTCTTCAGACCAGGTTGTAACCTCCATTCTCCATCATGGTCCACCCTGCAGGAACAAACACAATCGGTTTTTACCTTACTCATCTGTGAAGATTACTCCTGAGGCTTCAATTTACCCCTGCCTATTAAAACCTTTTGTTAAGATTTCTGCTTGAAAATGACACCTTAGTTATTCAGAATATCTCAGCAACTTCAAGGTGTAATTGGATCAACTTCAACCAGTCGTGGTACGTGACCTTCCTCCGTGGTTCTGGCTCTATTGGAGGTCTTTTAGCCCAGTTAATCAGGTTTTCTTTTTCTCTCCACTGTCGCCTCCCATGTCAGTATAGATGAAGAAGTGTACCAAAGTGAAGATTTGATCAAATCTGTTTAGTTTTTTTTGAATGAGCATTACATGAATTTTGAACCTGGTCTCTGTAGGAATAAATTAAATTCACCTAATGATAAGAACTAGTTAAAACTGGAATACAGTTGAACTGAACTAGTTAAAACTGGAATACAGTTGAACTGAACTGTCTTTGATTGGACTGTATAGGACTCGTCTGCGTAAGATGTCTGAGATAACTTGTGTGAACTGGTACAAATAAAGGTGGATTAAAGCAAGTGAGTTTGCTACTGTGTGATTTTTTTTCAGAAGAATGACTCATCAGTGAAACCTTAATGACGGCTAGCCAGCCGTCAGTCCGTTCGTCTGTCCGTTCATCCGTCCGTTCATCCATCCGTTTGTCCGATGCTAAGATGTTTCCATACCAGCTGAGAGATATAATCTCTTCAATGTGCCCTACTTCTGCCTCAGCCCCCCAGACCCCCGGCTGGACACCTCTGAAACACCTCTACAGGGTGATGTCCAGAAGGAGCAATGACTCCTCTTGTGTCCCCTTATATGGTTCTTCCAGTCGAACTCACAGTTTCATAGGTGAGGATGGGGACATAGATCAACCAGTAAACAGCCTCAGCTCACTCTTCATCACAGCAGACCAGTACAGAGTCCACATTACTGTAGACACTGATCCTCCTGCTCCATTCTGCCCTAACTCATGAACAAGACCCTAAGATACTGAAATTAGAAGAAATCCACAGAATGTGAAATTGATGTACTTGTATGTGCGGTGAAGACAAGAACAATGTTTTATTTTGTGATATTTCCTCCGATGTAAGTAGTAAAAGAACATATACAGTATTTATTGGAGGTGTGAGACTAGGATTGTACAGTTCCACAGCTGGAATAAAGGAATCATCAACATCAAAGTCACTGGAATAAGAAGAATTGTGCACATCAGTGGAGTCCAGGGAGGTCCTAGAGGCTGAAGGTAACCCCACATGATGAGGACCAGGAGGCTGGAGGTAACCCCACATGAGGAGGTACAGGTACACACACACACACACATACATACACACACATACACACATACACACACACCACACACACACACAAATACATACACACATACACACACACACACACACAAATACATACACACACACACACATACACACACATACACATGCATAAACATACATACACACACATACACATGCATAAACATACATACACACACACACACACACACACACACAGACACACACACCCACACGTACACACACACACACACATACACACACATACACACACACATACACACACATACACACACACACACACACACACATACACACACATACACACACACACACACACACACACACAGACACACACACACACACACACACACACACACACACACACACACACATACAATTCCCTGTTGAACACATTTAATACCATGACATACATCCACAGTTCACTCTTATACACACAAAAAACTTAATGAAAACATCTAAAAGATGTGCATTCGCCCAAGTCTCTGTTAGTAAAGGATCTAATTACTGAGACCCGGAGTGACATTTTCTGCTAAACAGAAACGTGGCTCCAAGAGGAAGAGTTTGTTAGTTTAAATGAATCGACGCCGTCCGGTTACTTTAATGATCATATTCCTCGAATCACAGGTCGAGGTGGAGGAGTAGCAGCGATCTACGACTCCAGTCTTACAATAAAATCCAAACCTAAATGTGATTATAATACATTTAAAACCTTCACGCTCAGTTTAAAACTGCTGAGCTGGAAATCAGAGAAGCCAGTCTTGTTGGTGGTAGTTTACCGGCCTCCTGCTGGAGCTTATCTGGAGTTTCTGTCTGAGTTCTCAGATTTCTTATCTAGTTTATTGATCAGTACAGACAAAGTCATCATAGTGGGCGACTTTAACATTCATGTGGATGTTGACAACGACAGTCTTAAGTTGGCTTTTGATTCTCTTCTAGAATCGATGGGGATTTTACAAAAAGTTAACGAACTGACACATTGTCTTAATCATACTCTTGATCTGGTCCTCGTCTATGGTGTAGAACTTGATAATCTGTTAGTGTCACATGTAAACTCCCTCCTATCCGACCACTATTTAATAACGTTTGAATTCAACATTGTCAACGTTACGCATAAAAGGAGGAATTACTTTAGCAGGTGTCTATCTGATAAAGCTATTACTAAATTTAGGGAGGCCGTTGCTCTTCATCTTCTTACAGAGGAACATAGTGAAGCAGTTGAGGGCTGTGACCTCGGTTCTACCTCTGCAGACGTTGATTTCCTTGTTGGTAGCACTGCAGATGTGTTGCACTCAGCTTTAGATGTAGTTGCTCCTTTGAGAAAGAGGGTCTCTAACCGTAGGAGCTTAACTCCCTGGTTTAACTCACATGTTCGTATGTTAAAACAGAAAGTGCGTAAAATGGAAAGAAAGTGGTTCTCTAGTAGGTCTGTAGATATTTATTATGCATGGAAAGATAGTCTAATAGTGTATAAAACACGTTTTCTGTTCAGCACTGTAGCCAGGCTGACAAAGAGCCACAACTCTGTTGAGTCGTGCATCCCTGCAGCTCTCAGTAGTGAAGACTTTATGAGCTTCTTTAGCAATAAAATTGTCAGAATTAGAGAGGAAATCGGCCGGGCCCTCCCGGCAGTGGCTGTGGGCATTTCTTCAACCTCGGCGACTCACTTATGCTCCGACCTGATTCTAGACTGTTTGGTTCCTGTAGACCTCCCTGACCTGACTCTAGACTGTTTTGTTCTTGTTGACCTCTCTGAGCTGACCTCAGTCGTCAATAGAACTAATTCATCCCAACTCGACTACTTAAAAATGTTTTCTCTCTTATTGGACCGACAATACTGGACCAGATCAACTTGTCCCTGGTCTTAGGATATGTACCACAGGTTTTTAAAGTTGCAGTAATCAAACCATTACTTAAAAAAACCCTCTCTTGACCGAGACATTTTATCTAATTATAGACGGATTTCCAACCTTCCATTTATCTCTAAAATTCTGGAAAAGGTCGTTGCAGCAGCTGTGTGACCGTTTGTATAGAAATGATCTATTTGAAGTTCTTCAGTCAGGATTCAGATGCATCATAGCACAGAAACAGCACTGGTTCCAGTCTCCAATGACCTTCTTATGGACTCAGATAATGGGTTAGTGTCCATACTGGTTCTGCTGAACCTCGGATAATGGATTAGTGTCCATACTGGTTCTGCTGGACCTCAGATGATGGATTAGTGTCCATACTGGTTCTGCTGGATCTCGGATAATGGATTCGTTTCCATACTTGTTCTGCTGGACCTCAGATGATAGATTAGTGTCCATACTGGTTCTGCTGGATCTCGGATAATGGATTAGTGTCCATACTGGTTCTGCTGGACCTCAGATAATGGGTTAGTGTCCATACTGGTTCTGCTGGATCTCGGATAATGGATTAGTGTCCATACTGGTTCTGCTGGATCTCGGATAATGGATTAGTTTACATACTGGTTCTGCTGGACTTCAGTGTTGCTTTTGATACTATAGATCACATCAGCATAATTGTGGTCCATTGTTCTTGTAGTTTGTTGTGGTGGCCTTTCTCCTTTTTTTCTCTTCTTTACATGTTCTGGTCAAACCGAAAAACTGTTGTTGTCATGTCACAACTTGTTTCTTGTCTCTTTTTAACTTGCACTTTGTGTTTAAAATGTATTTATTGTGTAGCACCGAGGGTTTGAGAGTAACGTAATTTCGATTCTCTGTATGTGTCTCACATGTGGTAGAATTGACAATAAACTTGACTCTGACTCTGACTCTGACTCTTCTGCAGACCAGAACCTCAGGAGCTGCTTGTTGACCTGCAGTCACACCTCTGACCATCCCAGTGTTTACCTCCACCTGTCTGTATGGATGTCTCTGTTGGATTTCTTCTGACATCCTTACAAGGTCTCAGCTAATCCAGATTATGTCCTTCCAGGTAACACTGCTGTTACTTGTGTGAGCACTGAAGTCTCCCATCAGAATGACCCCAGAATGAGCCCCCACCAGGAAAATCTTCCTGTGAGCTCCATATAGCTGACGGCCACAGAGGACAGACAGAGCCTGTCCTGAGGTTGCAGAGAAGCTACCCTTATCCACTAGGGAACGCCATAAAATACAGGCTCCAAACCAGGGGCACTGGAAGTAAGCCCACTACTGTTTGTTGCTTCTTAGTCCGGAAAATTCAAGAGTGCAAGAAGGTCCAGCCTCTAGAAAAGATTGGTTCTGTGTGTTGCAGCAAGCCCAACTATTTCTACTCTCTACCTTTTGACCTCATGTACAAGCTCAGGCTCCTTCCACATCAAAGAGCAAGTTCCAATAGCTGAGGGTCAGCGCCCCAAAATACATGCCTTCACTTGCTGCTTAAATGACACCAGACCTGCACGGCAAACCCATGTAGCTAGTCGAGGCTGATCCCAGCTGGCCTACATTGGTAAAGGCCCAGTTACCAGACGCTTGACAGCAGGTCCCTTCCCTAAGGCCTGACTCCAGGGTCAGGGCCCTGGTAAGCTTATTTTAGGTGAGAGACATCAAGCTTTTAACTTGCATAAATAAGTGGGTATAAATGGATGGATGGATGGATGGATGGATGGATGGATGGATGGATGGATGGATGGACGGACGGACGGACGGACGTACGGACGGACGGACCGACGGACCGACGGACCGACGGACGGACCGACGGACCGACGGACGGATGAACAAAGGGAATACCTGAGAGTGTCCAGTCTCCAGCGTGGATCCTCCAGTCCAGCAGACAGAAGCTTCACTGCTGACTCTCCTGGATGGTTGTAGCTCAGGTCCAGCTCTCTCAGATGGGAGGGGTTGGAGCTCAGAGCAGAGACCAGAGCAGCACAGCCTTCCTCTGTCACAAGACAACCTGAGAGTCTGGAGTTATGAAAAATTGACATATGTTTTATCATTTGAATTTTGTGGTACTTTTTTGTCAGATGAATTTAAGGCTTGATTTAAAGAATGCTAAAAAAAAAAAAACTAAAAAAAACAACACCTAAGAGTTTCCAGCTGGCAGTTTGGCCTCTTCAGTGCAGTAGACAATATGATCACACCCAAATCCTGCAGGTCGTTGTTACTCAGGTCCAGTTCTCTCACATGAGAGGACTGGGAGCTGAGGACTGAAGACAGAGCTTCGCAGATTCTCTCTGAGAGGTTACAACAGCTCAACCTGAGGACACATTCCACCATCAACATATATGTCTATATCATATATGTCTATATCTATCTATATGTACAAAAAGAAACATCTTCTTACAGAACATTCCTGGAGGCTTTGACCACTGGTAGCAATCTCAGGAGAGCCCCCTCTGAAGGAGAGTACTTCTTCAAGTCAAACACTTCCAGATCTTCTTCTGATGACAGTAAGATGAAGACCAGAGCTGACCACTGAGCAGGAGACAGTTTATCCGTGGAGAGATGTCCTGACCTCAGGAACTGTTGGATCTCCTCCACCAGAGAACCATCGTTGAGTTCATTCAGACAGTGGAACAGATTGATGCTTTTCTCTGCAGACAGGTCCTCACTCAGCTTCTTCTTGATAAACTCAACTGTCTCCTGGTGGATTTGAGACATTAGTCCTGTATGTTTCAGCAGACCTCGTAGGAGATTCTGGTTAGTCTCCAGAGAAAGACCAAGGAGGAACCGGAGGAACAAGTCCAGGTGTCCATTTGGACTCTGTAAGGCCTTGTCCACAGCAATCTGAAGGAAAGCTTTCTCAGATTTGTCTTTTATTGATTCACATTGTTGAAAGGCTGTTTGCTCTTCCAGCAGGTTGACTCCAGAGTTGATGAAGGTCAGATGGACATGAAGAGCAGCCAGAAACTCCTGAACACTCAGATGAACGAAGCAGAACACCTTGATCTGGTACAGGTTGCTCTCCTCTTTAAAGAATTGTGTGAACATTCCTGAGTACACTGCAGCATCTGTGATATTAATGCCACAATCTTCCAGGTCTTCTTCATAGAAGATCAAATGTTCCTGCTGCAGCTGCTCAAAAGCCAGTTTTGCCAGAGACTCCACCATCTTCTTGTTTTCTGAATTCCAGAGTGAATCAGACTCGGATTTCATATGATACTTGGCATTTTTTAGTTTGGTCTGGATCACCAGGAAGTGGATGTACATCTCAGTCAGGGTCTTGGGCACACCTCCCTCTCTGGTTTCCATCATACTCTCCAGAACCCCAGCAGTGATCCAGCAGAAGACTGGGATGTGGCACATGATGTGGAGGCTTCGTGATTTCTTGATGTGGGAGATGATCCTGCTGGTCTGTTTCTTATCCTTCAATCTCTTGCTGAAGTACTCCTCCTTCTGTTCATCAGTGAACCCTCTGACTTCTGTCACCATGTCAACACAGTCAGGAGGGATCTGACTGGCTGCTGCAGGTCGTGTGGTGATCCAGAGACGAGCAGAAGGAAGCAGGTTCCCCTGGATGAGGTTTGTCAGCACCACATCCAGTGAGGTGGACTCAGTAATTTCAGTCAGGATCTCATTGTTGTGGAAGTCCAGAGGAAGTCGACACTCATCCAGACCGTCAAAGATGAACACGACCTGGAACTTTTCAAACCTGGAGATTCCTGCTTCTTTGGTTTCAGGAAAGTATTGATGAACAAGTTCCACCAAGCTGAACTTTCTCTTTTTCTGCCCATTCAGGTCTCTGAAGGTGAATGGAAACATGAACTGGATGTTCTGGTTGGTTCTTCCTTCAGCCCAGTCCAGAATGAACTTCTGTGTTAAGACGGTTTTCCCAATGCCGGCCACTCCCTTCGTGATCACTGTTCTGATTGGTTGATCCCTTCCAGGTGGGAGTTTAAAGATGTCCTCCTGTCTGATGGATGTTTCTGCTCTGTCTGGTTTCCTGGATGCTGCTTCAATCTGTCTGACTTCATGTTCTTCGTTGACCTCTCCAGTTCCCCCCTCTGTGATGTAGAGCTCAGTGTAGATCTGTTTCAGAAGGGTTGGGTTTCCCACTTTAGTAATCCCCTCAAACACACAATGGTACTTCTTCTGCAGCTTAGATTTGTGTTTTTGTTGGACCTCTGTTGAAGGAGTTCCTGAATGAACAGAAACCAAAAATGTTTTTAACAATCTGCAGATATTTTAGATATGTCTTTATGTTCATGAAACTATTGTTTTCTTTTCATGGTACCAGCTCAGTCCACTGCAGCTCTGCTACTGACTGTACAAAACTGACACAAGCTGGACATGCCCCCAGTGACATCACTCACAGAGTGCTGTTGAAACCTCTTTTTCATTGTTCTGCATATCATCATGTTGGTATGAATTGACTCCACTCAACCCTGGATAGTCCAAAATCGGGAAAAATGAACTGAAACAGCAGGTCTGTAAGCTACCAAGAACACGTCCATCTGGAGGCCGCTGGTATTGCACGTACAGGCTGTGTTGTCCTGAACCAAGAAATGCTCACAGCGTAGCTGGTTGTTCTTCACCTAAAAAATATTTACTAGCGAGAAAACTCTAGTAAATGTAAAGATAATTTTTTAAAAAGCATTAAAGCCGGCAGCCTTTACTGTCCATCAGAATAACTGTTGCTGCAGCTCCAGATCACAGACCATATAAAACAGTGGACAAAGCATGAAGTCATGTGACCCACTGGATTCTGAAGAGCAGTTTTGAAACCCATTTGCTTCGTGTGGGATGTAGACATGTTAATCGCCAGGTTAATCCTAGTGGCGGGGAGTGGTGGCCTAGTGGTTACAGTGGTGGGCTTGGGTGTGGAGGACCCAGGTTCCAGCCCAGCTGCCCACAATGGTGAATCACTGGGGGCCCCTGAGCAAGGCCCTTAACTCCCAATTGCTCCCCGGGCGCTGATGTTGGCAGCCCCACTGCTCACTAGTGAAACTAGTTGATGGGTCATTACCATGCTTGTCAGTATGTACATCGTGTGCATGATGTACATACTGACAAGAATAATGAAAAAAAAAAAAATAATGGCTGGTTGATTCTGTCACATGCCAATTACAGATAAGTGATAACGGATAATCACTGGCTAAACCAACTGTCAATCAATCATGCTAGAAATAAATGTAATGCTTTATATAAACTCTCCTGATGTGGTACAAAAACATTCATCCCCTCGGAGTTGTCATGGCTGTAACATCAAATATTTTTGACCAAAATGTTATTCTGAACTAGAATGTAAATATGTTTATTTCTACTCAAAAGTTGGACTTTTTAACATGGAGATCGGTGATGATTGACTTGTGTTTGGTGCCTCTAGCGGCCAGTCGAGGAACTGCAACAAAGCTTTATCTTAACACCAAATTAAATTATGTTTAAACTAAAATTATAACAAGACTGTGAGATATTACTGAAACTGTAAAAGTAAAAAGGTGAAATGAGTATAGTGGAGGCAAGGTGAGCTGGCCAGAGCGTAAATTCTTGTAACTCCTTCGCACTTGCAATATTTAAAGCGAGGCAACAGTGAGGTTCAAGTCCTCTAAACGCTTTGGAGTGGTCGCCTCACCTTTGTGCCTGACAATGCTGCAGTAATCCACAAAGAAGGGGTTCTGGTAGACTGGGTTACAGTCCCAGAGAATTCAGGCTCTTCGAATATAAATAGAAAAATGGGTTGGAGTCCCGAAGACCAGCGGTGAGTAGTACAAGTGTTGCATGAATGAGAGTGCGACTGTCTCCTGAGGGGTGTTGGGTGAAACGGTTCTGGTCCTGGAGTGGATTTATTGTCTCTGAAACTTTCCCGGTGTCGACGTACGAGACGCATCTGTGCGGGTTTGAGTGTATTTCATCTAAACTGACTGGCTGTTAATGAAAGGAGAATTTGAGCGAGTAGTGACTGAAGATGAAGGGTGTCATTAAAACAAGGAAACAAAGAGCAGCGTCATGGTTAAAGTCCATGGTTTAGTGGTGAGAGTCCGCTCTTACTAACGTTAACATGCACATGTTGTCTGAATGTATGAATGAGTGAACGAATGCCAGCGGTGAATGAATGAAGCAGTAAAGCAGTGGTCTGTTAAAGTAGGTTTTTCACTCTGGATTAAGGTCAGAGTTTTAACGGACACAACGCAGAATACCACAACCATTACAGCAGAAGCACTGTGACGCCATCAGAATGGGAAAAGCTCAGAGTAAGACCCCACCGGGGGGCGCTGCAGGGTGACGTTAAGTATATGTTTCAAAGGTAAGAAGAACAACAAAGTCACGCGAGTTTTGTTATTTGTAATGTTTTGTTTTTGACTACACGAGAGGCTGTTGAAATTATTCTACAGGTAATCCTAAGTACCACTTTTTGTAACTTCTATAATGGGGCGTACTGGATGGGTACTAGGTGGCTTAGTCCCTGTGAGTGTAATCATCTTTAGTATCATTTTAGGATTAGAAGAGCCAGGATACGGTCAGAAAGCTGTTAAGAAAGCTGAGCTCGCGGATGGATTTGAACTCTCGCGAGATGAACCTGTGATCGCGAGACCAAACGAGACCTAGTGCGACATCAAAACATGATAGCCGGTTACTGTTAAATTCAAACTCTTAAACAAAATTTAACAAGAGTCTTTTTCGAAGATATAATTTCATTAAATAATATCCGAACGGATACTGGATTACTTCACCCTGGAAGAACTTGAAAACTTTATCGACGCGTTCTACAACACGTTTTGTGCCGCGGAGGACGCCGAGTCAGCGAGCCATATGGAGAAAATCAGCCCACGCCAAGTAAGAGGACCAGACAGTCCGAGTCCACACACAGCTCTCCGAGACACTCATCCAGCTCAGAGGTGAGTGACATTCTCGTTTCAATTAATGAAAAACTGTCCGGACTGGACACTAGGATGGCGCTTGTCGAGTTACTGCATAAAGAATTCCAGCAGCTACGCGAAAGTCTGGAATTCAGCCAAAACCAAATTGCTGCGCTGACTACAGAAAACATTTCTCTCCGAGAATCCGTGACATCAATGTCATCCCAGCTGGCGGTCGTTACGAGAGAAAATAAAGAAATAAAAGAAGCGATGCTTGATTTACAATCGCGCAGCATGAGGGACAATCTGGTGTTCTCTGGAATCCCGGAGCAAACAAGAGAGGACAACCCTGAGCAGCTGATCAAAGAATTTATGATGAAACAACTAAAAATCCCAGCAGACACTGTGAAAGACATTTCGTTTCACAGAGTCCATCGTATCGGGCGTAAAAACCCGGAAAACAACGTCCACGTCCGATCGTAGCCAAATTCGAACACTTTAAACAAAAACAGCAGGTGCAACGCCAGGGAGGAACCTGAGAGGAACCGACTACGGCATGAATGATCAGTTCCCACGGGAGATCCTGAACAGA